>JAQZBX010043170.1:0-21741 GCA_029593785.1 Cabassous unicinctus | reverse complement strand
TTTTTTTTTTTTAATTGTGGGTAAAAATAAAATTTTTCACAATACAAACCAATATTTGTAAAATGATATATAAATATATATGCGTATATGTGCATTTGCTTACATAAATGCTATTTTTTTCATATATATTTTAAAAGATGCTTGATTTCTTTTTTTTTTTCTTTTAAAGATTTATTTATTTATCCCTCCCTTGCTGCTTGTGCTTGCTGTGTCCATTTGCTGCGTGTCTTCTCCTTGTCTGTCTATCTCCCCCTTGCTGTGAGGTCCCGCTGCATCAGCCCACGGTGCCGCGCGGGCTGGCCTGCCCTCACAAGGACGCCCTGGGAAGCGAACCCGGGGCCTCACACATGGTAAACGGGGGCTCTATCAATTGAGCCACACCCGCTTCCTGTTGTGAGGTCTTGCTGCATCAGCCCACCAGGCCGCGCGGGCCGGCCCGCCCTCACAAGGAGGCCCCAGGAAGCGAACCCGGGGCCTCCCATATGGTAAACGGGAGCTCTATCGATTGAGCCACACCCGCTTCCCGCTTGATTTCTTATTATTGCCAAATAATATTCCATTGTATGGACATCACACTATATTTATCCATTCATCAGTAAGTGGAAATCTGGGTTATTTCCATGTTTTGCCTATTATGAAGAATTTGTGTAAAAGTTTGTGTGTGAATGCCTATTTTCAATTCTTTTGGATATATATACCTAAGAGTGGAATTACTGGGTCATAGGCTAACTCCATGTTTAACTTTTTGAGGAGCTGCAAAACTGTTTTACATTCCCACCACTTATGTATGAGGGTCACTTATTAGTCTCTGTCTTTTTGCTACTAGTCATCTCTGATGGTTAGGCTAATGTGTCAACTTGGCGAGGTAATTGTGCCCAGTTGTTTGGTCAAGCAAGCGCTGGGCTAACTGTAATACAAGGACATTTATGGACTTTAGTCATCAGTGATTTTACTGCATAGATGGCTGATCACATCTACAATCAACCAGGGAGAGTGCCATCAGCAGTGAGTGACGTTTAATCCAATCAGTTGGATGCCTTAAAAGGGGAAGTGATTTTAGCATTCAGAGAGAATTTCCCCACTTGTCTTTGGACAGCCAACATCTCCCAGAAACTCATCAAGGACCTTCTTTGGACTTTCATCAGAGCCCCTGGCTTGCAGCCTGCCTGCGGAACCTGGACTTGTGTATCCCCATGGTCACATGAGAGACTCTTATAAAATCTCATACTATTTACAGATATCTCCTGTTGATCCTGTTTCCCTAGAGAACCCATGAAGGGGCACCTCACTGTGGTTTTGATTTTCAATTCCTTAATGACTAACAATGCTGAGTATAATTTCATGTGCCCATCTTCTTTAGAGAAATGTCCATTCAGATCCTCTGCTTGCCACAAAGCCTCACTACGGAGCAGGGGTAGGGCGAGAGCCTGAGAAATAGTGTATGTGGTTTTGTCATTTTTTCTTATTTTACATAGAGTTATTTTGGGCCTTCTCTGTCTTCAGGTTATGCTGAAGACATGGCTTTTGTATAGATATATCCATTTTTATTATTCTGTATATTTTCTGGAGGACATATTGGGAGAATGGATGCAATACTGTCATCAGCTATCTGGAATCTAGAGGGCTTATTAAAACACAGATTATTAAAACACTCCCAGAGTTTCTGATTCTTAGGTCTACAATCATGCATTTCTAATAAGTTCCCAGGTGATATTGAAGCTTCTGGACTAGGAACCACATACTGAGAAGCACTTTTCTGGTGGAAAACCAGCCACTTGGGAAAATGAAGCAGGGGCAAAAATTACGCCCCATAACCAGGAGTGTGCTCCTGACTCGAGGTTGTTAGATTATCCTCAAGGCAATTACTTCCATCTGACATAGGTTCAGAAAAAAAAAAAAAAAGGGCCAATCAAATTATTTTAGGAAATTAATCTATGAAATAATGGCAGGAGCAGAAGACACTGAAGCTGAAATAGTAACTAGTGGTACAGTCGTGTTTATGAGGCCATGAGTGTCATGAGGTTTTATCGTAGCTCAAGGTTGGAGGGGACAGTCATACAGAGACAAAGGAGAAAAACAGAGAATGATGCAAGTACATATTTTAAAATAAGGATGAGGGCTATAAAGAAAGTGAAATAGGATGATGAGGTTGAAAATGAGTGGTAGAGTGTGGGGTTGGGTGTTGAGGCAGACAGCTTTAGATTTGCATAAATTTTAAAAAGCCTTCTCTGAGGAGGTGATATTTCATCTGGGAATTAAATGACGAGCAGCAGCCAGCCATGCAGAAATCAAGGGAAGACTATTCCAGAGGGAATAGCCAGTGTGAATTTCCTGAAGTGGGAATGTAAATAATAAAGATGGCTGCTTTGAATCTACAGCTTCATGGCTCTATGACCAAATAATGCATCTTTCCCAATAGTTCTGTCTTAAAAATACTGGAGAAGGATACCTAATGGCTGAGTTTTGTCCATGTGGCCAGGGGGTATTGTCTGTTATTAGGAGAGGAGGGACGAGGCCTGGAAACAATTGGGGAAATACTGGGAGCCAGGTAGCCACCACAATTTATATCTACTGTATTATATCTCCGAGTTGCTCAGTGCATAGATAACAGTTTGCATACATACATACATACACTTCTTCCTATATATACAATTTCAAAACTTCCCCTGCTAGTCATAATACAATGCTTTATATATAAACACAAACAGACTAATCTCCCCATACAAGAGAAAAACCAAAATCATATCCAAATACTCTATCGATCTTCAAATTTAATAAAATCCAGGCTAAATAAAAACTGTAACCACCTTTAATACTCCCAATTTTAAAAGTGTAGAAAAAATAGGATCAGAATAAGAAGTCCAATGTAGAAAAGGAGAATGCACGGCCATCTACCATCATTTTCAACCACATCATCCTATTTTGTTTTCTTTATAGCTCTTACTATTACTTTAAAATATGTACTTGTGTCACCTGGTACCATATGCTGCTGTCTAGGACAAGCACAGCCTCAAACCTTGGTGGGGTAATCTGGCCACCCCCAGTTTTGTCCTCTGGAGTAATTTCTCTTGTCTCTTATCTTTTGGGGCTAATACAGGGGCACTGAAAGGGGTTTTTATATTAGGGGCCATTCCCCATTAGCAAATCCTTTATTGTTAGCACCATTATGAATACTTGGAGGTAAAATACACAGACCTTATAATGTGGTCCTGGCTGAGCCAGTGGTGAGCATAGGAACTGAGAGAAGATAGCAGCAGTGTTTAACTTACCTCTCTTGTGGGATTTCATCACATTAAAGCAAATCTTGGTTCATCTAGGCAGAGATTGTGTCTCTGAATAGCCTGTGCTACTGAAATCTGTGATACGATAAACAAGAGAATAGGAATATTTCTTATGTATTCATAGCTCCTCCATTATGGATTCATGAACATATTTCTCTCTTCAATCTTTGGATATAGATTATACCTGGTGAAGAAAATAAATTTTATAAAGGAATCATTTCTTTTTTCCTCACCAAGTTTAATTGACCCATCACTTACACACCACTATGGGGGAAAAAAAGTGTCATGAACTCAGGATCCTATGAAAAGGAAAAGAAAATTCTCTATAGGATTTGATTCTGATTTAGATCTATTCCTGAATAAGTTTTGTAAAATCCCCGATACACATGTACATGTGCCCACACAAACCTTAAATTAACCTAATAAGCCACCCAGATAGATAAGGAGATATCTGCATACCTGAGGCTCCTAAATATTTTTTCTTTACAGGTGCTATTTTTATCTTGTCGTTTGCCAGTAGGTCTGGTGCTTCTTAAAACCTCTTATTTATCTTTTTACAGTTAAGTAAAATTTTTTTTTTTGAGGTTCCAGAACCAAGGATTGAACCCGGGATCTCCTATGTGGGAGGCTGGCGCTCAACCACTGAGCCACATGGGTTCTCCTGAGTTGAATTCCTTGTCTGTTTGCTCGTTGTTTGCTCGCCATTTGCATGTTGTTTGTTTGTTTTTTCTTTAGGAGGCACAGGGAACCGAACCTGGGACCTCCTATGTGGGAGGATGGCGCTCAACTTCTTGAGCCACATCTGCTCTCCTCGAGTGATTTTTAAAATGTTCTGACAGGACATCGTATTTTGTAATGAAATGCTATACAAACTCCCAATTTATAAAGTATAAAAGCATATTGTATTAGTATAAATATTTTGTACTTACAAATAACGTATAAATTCAAATTTACAACGTTGACTTATAAAGCTGATTAGTAAGTGCTCAAGTTAATGGGATGGTCATCTTCATCGTGTTAAACATTCAGAAAACAATTTGTGTGCATGTTTTCTTTTAAATTCAAATTTTAAAGTAGTTTAAAATAAAATTTTAAAAATGAGATTTGAATCATTTGTGGAACTTTATGAAGTGCCTCCAAGGACATAGTTTGAAGTTCATTGTTCTAGTTCATTTCAGTTAGCAAGTTTTGTGAGGTAGAAGCTATACTGGTTTAGCTTGCTAACAGTATAAAAAATCTAGTTCCATAGTTCTTTAAATATAAAGTATTTTCAGAGTTATTATTTCTCTTTTCCTTAAATAATTATACTGGTTAAGTATGTGACTCCAGAATTCCTCAATGATGTATGTGTCTATTAGAGGTCCAGGAAACACTAATCACAGATTCTATCATATTTCCATTCTAGACAGCCTTTTTGGAAACTTGCCAGCATCGGACTGCTCTTTTCAATTTTACATCTCTATAATCCTGTTAAATGCTAATTTAATTTATAAGGGAGGGTGTTTGATACCGTTTGTGAGCAAGCCCACATATCCGTGCTTACGTAGGAAATTGGAACTCTAGGTGGTGGGTTGTGTATGAGGCATTTGGACAACCATTGAAAGAATGAAAATACAAAATATCAATAACTTCCAAATCTGGAAACATTTGGACATTCTTGGGAAAACATTTTAGGCAAATAATTAAATACTTGGAATATTTTCACTCTGTTTTTTTTCAAGAGGGGGGTGATTGTAAAATTTGATTTAAAAAATTCTCATGGTGAAATAAAAATGATTTAGGACTGGCTTAAATATTAGAATGCCTGGATTAGAGTCCAAATTAGCTCTCTGACCTTGGTATGCCACTGAATTTCTGAGAGCCTTTTTATTTTTATTTGCATCCTAAGGTTGCTTAACTCAGTGGGTCTCGATAGGAATCACCTGAGGGGTTTTAAAGAGAACACTGATTTGGGGGCCTCATCCCAGACAAAACAAATGAGAATTTTTGGAGCTGAATCCAGAGCATTGGTATTTGACTTTTTTTCCTGGGTGCTTGTGATGTGCAGCCTGGCCCGGGCACCAGCCTTAGAGACCAGGTAGCCTCTAAGACCCTCATGTCATCCCTTCTTCGTGTAGCTCAGTATTTCTCAAACTTTAGAGCGCACCAGAATCACCTGCGGACGGCTTATTAAAACACGGCTTGTCGAGTTTTTGATTCAATAAGCCAGGGGCGGAGTCACCACATTGGCATGTCTAACAGGTTCCAAGTGACACCGAGGCGACTGATGTGGGGCCTCACTGAGAGCTAATGTCCTAGCCCTCAGCTAACCCAGGCCTGCTCCATGAGGTAAAAGGGAGCAACTGCTCGCTCTGTTGGAGACCATAGAAGTCTTCAGCTGCAAACTACTCTTGGGATCGTCTCCTACACACTTCATTTTACAGCTGAAATAAACTGAGGCCCAGAGAAGTGAAGTGATGGCCAGGGTCATGGTTAAAGCCTGCAGGGGGGTTAGAATTACGCTTCCCTGACCACGAGGGTGGTATCCTCTCCACTGCTTAGTAGAAGGGAAAGAAATATTTTTTGCTCCATCGAGACCCCAGCCACAAGGATCTCTTAATAAATAATTATTAAATGAGGAAGTGATGATAAATAAGGAGGCGACTGCTATTTACTGAGCGCCAACTATGTGTGAGGCAATGTGATTTAGATACCTCCTCATAGTCAAAACCAAAACCTACTGCAGGTGTGTCAGGCACTGTGCCAAGTGGATTTACAAGTATTAATCCATTTAATCTTCACAACAAGTCTCTGAAGGAAGTGATATCAGCATCCTTACCTAACAGATGAAGACCTGAAGCTGAGGAGGTTAAAAAGTTAGTCCTAAGTCACAGATGCAAACTCAGGCACTCAACCACACCGCTCCAGGGCCTCCCTCACACGTAACCCTCACAACAATCTCATAGGATCAGTATTAGTATCCTTCATTTTACAGATGTGCAAACAAGGCTGGAGAGTATACAGTTTGTCTCTAATAACTTGCTGGCTAATAAAGCGGTAAAGAGAGTAATTGAAACCAGGGCTGACTAACTTCAAAGACTTGGCTCTTCCCACCAGACCACTTTCTTGATCCGTACACACAAGCATTAAGGTAAGAACAAGGTGGTTTGTGCCCAAACATGGAATTGTGCAAGCTGGGCTTATTCGTTTGTCTTTTGGGCACAAGAACACAAGAATATGTCCACTTATATCTCTTACCTTTCCATTTCCCACAGTAATGACTTTAGGAAGTGGGGCGAACAGAGCGTTGCTGACAGGTTCTTTTCCTCCCCTTGCTCATCAGCTTTTCTGCATGCAGCTTGTCCCAGACGTCTCTCCTCCTGTTGAGCGTCTGTGGGCCATGTGTCTGACACAGCTGGAGGGTGAGTCACATTGGCCTGATGACTTTGCTTTGCTTCATAGGTTTTTCTCCTTTCCTAACTAAGCTTGAGCTTCCATTATTTACCAACCAGTATGTTTACTGAATTCCTACCCTACCACTGGCTCTGTGCTAAGCTCTACCGAAATAAAAAATACTGAGGCATTGCCCATATTGTCTTCAAAGTCTGGCTTTTTAGCTGGGAAACAAAGAGAGATGAATAAAGAAGATAAAGTTAAATAGGATAGTAAAAACAACCAGAGATTGAGATAATCTATCAAAAGGCCTCAGATATCCAGTACAGAAAATAGGTGCAAAGGAGTTTGAGAACTGAGAGTTGATATAAACTGGGTTATCATCTGAAAAGGCTTCATGGAAGTATCTAAAGTAGCTGAAATAGATGGTGTCAGTAATGATCTTTGAAAGAGAAAGTATATAAGAGGGAGGAGGGAAGAGAGGTCCTTTAACGAGGAAAACCATGGGCAAAGTGTGAGTGGTGGGCGTAGGCAAACACCTTGAATGCCTTAATTTAGACATACAGTAGGCTTTGTGAGAAACCTAAGAAAAAGGTACAACAAAATTGAATGCCTGGCTCCTATTTTTTTCTATGTTTTCTTCAGCAGTAGTTACATGCTGGAGACAATTCTTTATGGGGCCATATTTCTGTACTTCTTGCAAAGTGACATTGACTGCTCTTTGCTCATATTACCTTTTAAAGGATACTGAAATAGCAAATACCCTTGGAAGTTAGAGACAGCGTCTCCCTCTGGAGCAAAAGGCTGGTTTGTGTATAGTCTTGGAAGGTAAAGATAGTGTTTCCCACCAGAGCAAAGGGAAGACATACTTTCTACACATGTGAAGGTATTGTCTGTCCTTCTCCATATCACCGTGGGGGATTTGAGGCTTGGGGAACCAGAACAAATGCTGATAACCAGAATGATGTTATTGCTGTGATTAACAACTGTGATTAACAAAGTGTCTTTTGTCTCTGATTTAGTGGTTTCATGGCTTCGGCCAGCATCTCTGAAACTGTAGCAGTCTAATTTGTTAGTTCTCAAGTAAAGTAAAATTTCAGACCCTTCACGGTATAGAGATGTGCATCTACACAAGCATGAAAGAAAAATAATTCACAATCACTCTAGTCAGAATCCAGGCAAATTGTTACAACTTCGGATGATTCACTTGGGGGATGGAAGAGAGAATATAGTGCTTTGGAGGGAGAAAGTAAACAGCTAGACTGTGTACTGGCTCAGCCCTTCTTGAAACCTATTTTGCAAAGCTTTGATCCATTTGGAGATGACAATACAGTGTCTCAGAGGTTTCTTTTTGCAGTGGGAGCTGACAGCCATAAGGAAGCCATAAGGAAGGCTAGCACTCTTGGGGAAATTTCCCTGAAAGAGACAAACTCCTGTGGAAAATTGTAGATAAGGTAGTGAATAATGTTTGGGCTCTTAACGTCCCAGATTGAGTTTCAGTGCTAATGAAAGGGTCCCACTGGAGAATGAGAAATTGTCCCCATTAAATGTAGGTAAATTCTTGTAATTAATCCCACTGTCCTGGAAAACCCCCTGACATATTATGTTAAAACTGGGCAAGAACTTAAGAGCTGTTTTCATGACAATGGGCAGCAAATGCTCCGGATTAAGGTAGACTCCTTAAAAAATGTGCTGCTGTAATATAAAGACAGACTTACAGATTAATGGGATAGAATTGAGAATCCAGAAATAAACTCTAATATTTATGGTCAGGGTGTTTTTGGCAAGGATGCCAAGACAATTCAATGGCGGAAATAATAGTCTTTACAGCAAATTATGCTGGAACAACATGAAAAAATGAATTTGGACTCCTACCTCACACCACATAAAAAACTAACTCCGAATGGATCATAAACCTAAATTTAAGATATAAAACTACAAAATTCTTTGAAGAAAATATATGAGTAAGTCTTTTTCATTTTGGATTTAAAAATAGATTTTTAGATATGACATCAAATTTACAAGCAACAAAAGAAAAAATGGCTAAATTGGATTTCAATAAAATTAAAACTTTTTTGTTTCAAAGGGCACCATCAAATTAGTGAAAAGACAACAAAAAGAAAAGAGAAAATAGTTGTAAATCAAAGATTTGATAGGGTCTAGTATTCAGAATATATAAAGAACTCATAATTCAACAACCAAAAGATAAACCAATTGAAAAATGAGCAAAGGATTTGAGTAGACATTTTTTTAAGGAAGACATACAAAATGTCAAGAAGCACATGAAATATATGCAACATCATTAGGCATTAGAGAAATGCAAATTTAAACCATAATAAGACACACATCACACCCACAAAGATAGCTATAATGAAAAAGACAGATGATAACAACTGTTGGCAAGGGTTCAGAAAAATTGGAACCCTTATACATTGCTGGTGGAAATGTAAAATAGTGTAAAATGGTGAAGCCACTTTGGAAAACAGTTTGTCAGTTTCTCAAAAATTTAAACAAAGTTACCATATTATCCAGCATTCAATTCCTAGGTATATGCCCAAGAGAAATGAAAACATGTGTCTACACAAAAACTTGTACACAAATGTACTTAGCCACATTATTCATAATAGCAAAAAGTTGAAGCAACACAGATATCCATCAACTGATGTATGTCCCAGATTGAATGGATAAACAATATGTGCTGTATCGATATACTGGAATATGATTTGTCCATAAAAAGGACTAAGTATTTAGACATTGTATAACACGGATGAACCTTGCCAGGAGATGGTAGGTGGAGGACAGAATTAGCAGTTATTGCTAACAGATATGAGGTTCTTTTGTATGGAGTGATGAAAATGTCCTAGAATTACATAGTGGCAATAAATGCATAACATTGTGGATATACCAAAAAATGCTTTAAAATGGGGAATTGCATGTTGTAATGAATTATATCTCAGTAACAATTTACAAATAAAAACTTGGATGAGCCTTTAAAACATTAGAGTAAGTGAAAGAAGCCAGGCATAAAAAATCACATATTGTAGGATTCCATTTATGTGAAACATCCAAAATAGGCAAATCCAAGAGAAAATAGATTAACGGTTGCCAAGGGCTTGGAGGAGTGGAGTGACTGCCAATGTGTATGAATGACTTCTTTCTGTGTTGATGAACATGTTCTGAAATTGATTGTGGTGATGGTTGTACAACTTTGTGAATATACTAAAAACCACTGAACTCTATACTTTAAGTGGTTGGATTGTGTAATATGTGAACTATATCTCAATAAAGCTGTTATGAAATGGATAACAATTATATCTAAAAGTAAAAAAATATGCAGTAGACATACATAATGAAATTAATAAAATTTATATCCAATTTATAATTAAAAAAAAAAAAAAAAAAGAGTTGCTACTGTGCAAGTCAAGCTCAATTCCACCAAAAGAGGCAAACCCTTTGGTCCTCGTTAGGAAGCAGTATGGCTTTAGCTTCTGATTCAAAGGTCCCCAAAGCTGAAATAGATAATGTCAATAATCATGATTTTGCTGTCTGACATAGGGCTTTGGGTGGATCAAAAACATTGGCAGTTTGGTTGAACTATAAGAAGACACCCATGCTGCTAAAAACTGAAAATAACCATGCCTTCCTACAGTTGCCACCTGCTTCTTCTTTCCATCTCTACCAATCTCTACCTCTTTGAGGAGAAAGATAACCTGAGGTAGGGATGAGGTCTCCCTGACCCCAAAGAAGATTGAAAACCATCCACTCCTGTCTGACTATGTTGCGGAACTTCAGAGAGGGGAGGAACTTAAACTCTTATGACGCTGTTGGATTCAGGTAGCAAATCACCATCCTACCCAGTTCTGTCATGGATTTGGGCAAGATTTATAGTGATAAAGGACAGGTGAAGTGACCTTGTGGATGGGGTTCTATGACAGTTAATTTCATGTGTCAACTTGGCTGGGTTATGGTGCCCATTGTCTGGTCAAGCACTGGCCTGCTTGTTACTGTGAGGGTATTTCAAGATGGGATTTGCATCTATAATTAATTGATTGCATCTATGATCAACAAAGGAGACTGGCCCCAGCAATGCAGCAATGCAGGGAGCAATGCAGGGAGTCTCCTCATGCAATCTGCCTTAAAAGCCAGATGTGAGGTTTTCAATGTTCAGAAAAAGAATTTGGACTCAATTTCACCATTGGTTTTTGCTGGAATTTTCAGCTGACTGACTTCCCTTGGGGAATCCAGACTAAAGACTTTGGGATCACATTTAATAGAGTTTCCAGCTTGTGGCCTGCCCTTCAGAGAACACTGACTAATACAGGCCCTTTGGGTTGATTCAATGGAGCAATATTGTTGCTGCTACATCTGAATGTGTAAAAGGAATTGGTGTGTTATATACTTGCATTTCTCTGTCCTATACATGCAGAGGAGATTATCTTGACTTAGAAGAGCTGCATGTATAGAGTGCCAGCACCTTTGGGGCCTTTTAACCCTAAAGACTATTTTGAACTACAAAATTCTGTGATTCCAAATTTTCCAGTTGCATCTTCTGGCAAAGGTAGGCAGCCTCTACCTAGAAGTGCCTGTTGGGAATTTGGACTCATCACCTCTCTTTTGGAAAGCATTTAATAGCTTGCTTCTGGCCTTTTTTCAAAACTGAACCCTTAGCTCGTGGAAGTTTTGATATTCTGTAGCCTGATATTTCTATTTTGTGGTGGGTCAACTTATACTCACTGACTGACAAGGTGGGAAGGCTCCAAAAAGTGTCGTTTGTCATTAGAAATAGCATATTCAAGAATAAGGAAGGCCTGGTCCCAGGAATATCTTGCTTTTACATGAAAAAAAACAGCAGTTATCGCTTTTAAGCTTATTGGGGCCCTTGATTCACAGAGGTGTGGTTACGTGCTTGGACATGGAAGCTGATGGTTTGGTTGAGCTGAAATCTGATGGTGATCACAGTGGGACTAACAGTGACACAAAACCAAAAAAGTATGTGGTTGCTCTACTCAGTGGGTAGAACACAAGAGTGCTCTCACAACCCTGGCCAACACCCACCTCTGCGAACTTTGCTATGTCTTTACAAATTCTTGAGCTGTTGCCAATGGTCTGGTAACAATCATTGTTGCCAATGGTCTTCTTTTGATCTGCCACTTGGAAAACCTGAGACTCGCAGATTAAAGACACCCTTTGGGGCAGATCAAAGACACCCTTTGGGGCTGCTGATTGAACCATCTGTGTCACTCATGTTACTGTGGTAAAGGATTGTTTTTGATGAGACCAACTGTAATCAAGCTGTTGATTGAGGCCGCACTACACAAATTTCCTCATAACTGCCTGGGTCCATCTCAGACCAAACGGCAAGGCATTCACCATCACAGACTGGGCACAAAGGACACCGGGCACAAAGGATACGCAGCTACCACCACATACCTGAATTTACAGTTAAGCATGCCGTGTGTCAGTCCAATTGGCTGACTCCAGCTACACCATTGTGGCCTTTGAAATTAATCATGCCATGTTTTCAGCTTTCCAGATAATTTTCAGACTGAAAATGGTACAATCGTGCTGGTGCACGTTTTTTTGGTAATAGCCACTCAACAATGGGCTGTTGAAGATATTCAATGAAACTTCCATGTTCCTTACCTTCCACAGTTGTCTAGTATTGTTGAACTTGGAATGGCCTCTTCAACAACCAACTCAAAAATATTTTTGACCCTACCTCCCTCACCTTCTCCTACACCACTCACCTTAGTAAGATGGCTTGATAACTAATTGCAGCCCTCTCCAGAAAGAGATCATCTTCTCTGAGCTGCTTCCTGGGTAATGGTCAGGACAAAAAGGGTGGGGGTTATATAGACATATTTTGAAAATTTTGAGTTCCTCCATGATATTTCTTGGGCATGATGCCTTTTTGTTTTCCTAACAGCAACGCCCGGCTAGCCTGGTTGGCATACCTGCTGGGTGACATTCCAGCTAAAAGGGGACCTAGGAGATTCAGACTTAATTCTGGTTCAGGCCCTTGGATTTTCTAGTTGAGTGGCATGTTCCAAGACCATAATGGCAAAAAAACTATCTGGTTGCTTGTGGAGTCTATCTGTAGAGGCCCACATGAGCTACTGCAGTGAGGTGGGAGCAGAATAATAAGTCTCTAAGATTTATAAGATTTATAATTAAAGATGTTCCCTCTTTCAATGACATTCCCGGATAAACATTCTGGTGCACACAGGAATGAGACACATTTTGTGGGAGTAGAGGGATAAACACGACTTCAGCCCTTGGGAAGAGAACACCTCAGACCCTGAGAGGTATGGAAGGGAGGAAGGGAAGAAGATCTCCTTCTTTCAGAAGACCTCCTCTAGCCATCCTCATAAAGGGAAACACCCTGTTGTGGTTTTCCAAAACCATTTTAAGTGACTTAAATAAACTGAGTGCTGGATCTGCCATTCCTGACCAGACAGTTTTGACTGTGATTTGATGGCCTTCTCTATTAACCTTACTGACAATTCTATCAGAAACAGTGGGTGATGGCCCCAACTTCTGCACCTCCCTGTCACCACCTCCTGAAGTCTTCCCCCCTGGATGAATGCCAACCAGCAGGTGGTGTGGACAAACAAGACAGATTAGACTGACTACCATTTGAAAGCCCCTTCCAAAACAAGGACTAGGCTCAAGTGATCAAACTGAACTGGAAAATCTAGTTTCCACCATCTGACCGGGAGGCAACACTGGGAGCAGTCAATCTCTGCCACCAGTCTGATGTAGGCTCCACTTGGCAGGCCCTGGCAACTGTATACAATACTTTCTGTTCAGTGGTCACACATGCGTTAACTTTCCTCCTTCCCAAAATATGGTGACTTGCACCTTACAAGATTTAATAAAAGGCCTTCAGGTGTTTAAGGAAGTATCACTAGTAGATCATGTAGACTTCAGATACTTGTAAATCTCTCCAAAGTAAGATTACCCTTGGCTAGTTGGAGGAACTTCCTGGTGGGATAAGTTACTTGTTATTTGTGCTCACCCTGTAGACAGCTACCCATAAGGTGGGAGTCATCCAATTAGAAGTTGGTGTGAAATTTGTCTCTGATGTTAGCTGAAGTCATTAGTGACACCAACTTGACCTCAGGTTCCCTAAATTTAGGATTCCTGTCTTGTAATGAAACCCACTGTAGGTGCTAGGTTTCCTCTGGTCCTCTCTGTGTCACCATGTTGGCATATGGGCTCAGGTAACTAGGGCAATTGCCAATCTCTGGCTCATACTAGTGCTATGAGAAATAAATGCCCTTTGTCTGCCACAGGAGTCTTGTGTCTTCTACAAGCATATGTAAAACTATAGCAGGCTAATACTTCATTGTACTTGCCACTTCTCAGAGGAGTCACATACCAGTCCTACAAATAGCATTGATCATACTGAAGATATTGTGGGACACCAAGACCTTGGCAGTTATCTCTCCTGCTGGGGTAGGAGAAAGAGGAATTTGGGGGGCGATATGGAGCAAACAAAAAGCTCATGGTCTGCTTTGGGTTGGCACTAAAGAGATTGACATTACCTGATAGGGAGCTCATGAAGATATTTATGGCAGAAAGACAAGAAGAAGACACTTTGTTAGGTACATCAATCTTATAGTGTTTTATAAAATGTGCTGTGACTCAATGAAACAAATGCAATTCTGCTAATATAATGAACACCTACAAGGTACAAAAGACTGTGCTAGACTCTGCAAATGAGCCAGTGATGAATAAGATGAGAAATAAGATATAGCTTATCATTTGGTTGGAAAAAGTTTGTATAAAAATCATAATACAAGTTAGAATAAAATAAGTAAAATAAAGTATATAAATGCTATTTTTAAAAAAAGGGTAGAAATAATGAAAGGTTAAAAATTTTAGAGGATGGAAGACAAGCTAGTTTATTTTGTTTTAGCTTGACTTCATATGCGTGAGTCCCATAGCCCTAGTTAGTCTGCAAGTTTCCAGTGGAAAGTTAAGAGGCAAGCCTCTTCCTGCAGAAAGCCAGAGCAGACCCCTGAGAAGGCATTCACTGCAGGATTTACTAAACACCATCAAGCTTTCATGGCAATGAGATGGGCTTACCCAACTTAGGTCTCAGACTTGGGATCTCTCATCTTTCACTGAGCAAAGCATTGAGCAAAGCAAGCTATGATACAGTGATTTTTAAAAAGTTTATTCTTTTGAATCAAACCCTTGAAGAGGTAGCTTTATTTGTTAGCAACTTTAAGCTCAATTTATAGACTTACTCTAGCAATAAACTCCTTTGGGACCACTTACAGGGTTGTTGTAAGGATTAACTAGAGTTAATATATGCAAAAAACACTTGGTCAACAGTAAAACGGTAGACAATTTTAAGAACTTTTTAATTTATTCGTTCTGAGTTTTGCTCCAGAAAGAAGTTAAGGGCTATTATTTATATTTCTATTAACTGCTGGTCATCTGCCCTTTGGCTAAGAGCAAGGCAACTTTTATACTATCTTCAAATATTTATTCTGACTCTACCCTCTCTCCCCAGAGCACCCACGCTGGAAAACTCCTTCTTTCAGAGGGTGGGTGTGCCTTTGGGGAGATTTTAAAATATGTATATATTTACTGCTACTCTTTTCTAAAAAATACATTTCTGTCAGAATATTTAGACAGGAAAGGCAGCTGGGAAAAATGAAATTCACCCTCAGAGAGAACCATTGTTGTCATTATTGTACATGCTTCAAGTTTTTTTTTTCCTAGAGATTCTACATATTATTTCAGAGACAGTGTTCTTTTTCACTTAATTTTTCTGAACATTTACTCATGGCATTAACATTCTGCAGAATAATTTTTAAAGTATAAATTATTTTGGAATGTTTCATCATTTATTTATTTAATTGTTGTTGTTCACTTAGGAGGTTTTAATAATACACCTACCACATAATCCAGCTATTCCACTGCTTAGATATTTACCCAAGAGAAATGAAACATCTGTCCATAGAAAAATTTATACTCAAATATTCATAGTAACTTCATTTGTAATATTCCCAAACTGAAAATGACCTTAAATGTCCATCAACAGGTGAATGAATAAACACAGAGACTCCATGCATACAATGCAATACTACTCTGCAATAAAAGGGAATTAACTAGTGATGCGTCCAGCAACATGGGTAAATCTCAGAATAATTGTGCAGAGTGAAAGAATCCCGAGACAAAATACTATGTGCTGTATGAATCCACGTATGTAAAATTCTATAGCATGCAAACTATCCTGTGGTGACAGTGGTTGCCAGAAGATGGGGTGGCAACAGAGGGAGATCCCAAAGGGGCACGAGGAAACTTTTGGAGTTGATGGAAATGTTCCATACCTTGATTTTTCTGATGGCTTCACGGGAGGAAACATAAATACTCATGGAACTGTACAATTCAAATACGTGCAATTGATTGTACACAATGAGATCTCAATAAAGTAGTAAAAGAGCAACTCCACAATTTGATATGAAAACACTTGTGTTGAATACATGATGAAAACCCTGTTCAAAAATCTATTTTTTAAAACTTTTTTGCTATACTCCCAGAGGACAAATATTGTAAATTGCCCTTCAAATAGATCTTACTATTTAGATTCCCACTAGCAAAATAAATTGCCATTTTCTGGCAGTTGGGGAAGGTATTTTTATTTGTGCACTGTTTTATATCAGGATGAGCTAAACTCACTTTGTAGCCCATACAATTCCTTTCTGGGTAAATGAGCAGGCAGAACCAAACCAATTCCTTTCTTAATTGAAGAATGCCTGGTTCTAGGAATCAGTGCTTATGGGTCTGAAGATAAGAGAAAGGATTGAAGTGCAGGACATTGGTCAGGACCCATCTAATGGAGTCTTCTTTGAGATGTCTAAATTGATCTCTAACTCAAGCCATGGGTGGATTAGGAACGTCAACGTATTCCCACAGATCAGGAAGCAGGGCTTGGAGATCAGGACAGGATTTCGTCTACCATGAGCCTCAGAGCCTGGGCTAAGGGCCCAACAAGTGTCCCCAGCCCATGAAATCCTCTCTTTCCACCGCTGATCTCTCTGACATTGCTAAAGCACGAGGGGCACTGAAATTCTGATACCTGGTGGTTCCGAACTCAGCAGCAATCTAGTTTTTTGTTGTTGTTCTTTCAGAAGAAATTAGTTCAAAATAATCATCTGATGGACAACTTCACTCTCTGAGTCTGGTTTGGGCAGTGATATCTATCTTGCAAGGTTGTTGTGAGAATTAAATGACACTGTGTGTGTGTATGTAAATTTACTACAATACCTGTTACAACCTTACTTATATATCAGTTTCTTTCCCTATAAAAATAAAAAGTGAACATGTATAAGTCCTGTCTCCCAAAACAGATTGTTACAGTACCTCATCTGCGTTACAGGGGAAAGAAAACACGGCATTCATGAAAATGTTTTGTAAAATGAAGAAGGCTCTGCATCTCGAAACTGCCGTTCTTGTTAGCTTTCCTTTTGCACCGCATATCACTTGCACCAAGGTTAGCACCACAGAAACAAACAGAAAGTGTCCAGTGCCTGACGGATAGTGGGTACAGAGGGAAAGTACTCAAATATTTCAGTTGATGCCAGAATGCCAAAATACTTTTTTTTTTTTTAAATAAAAAGAAAAGCCCTGTACTGGCTATGACCGCTGGATAATTACTGTGAGGCTGCCAGTGCCTGCTGGGCAGTGGATTAAGAATCACTGTGTATATATCTGGAATGGAGCCAGACAATTTTATTTAAAGCAGGAGCGTTGTTGGATGAAATATACTCACAAAAGCAGCAATAGATATGGTTTCCAACAAAAGGGAAACGTCAAGAAAACCAGGCTCACAAAAAAGCATTTTCTTACCCTTGATAACTAGGAATATGCTGATAGCGACTGTGAAATTGGAGCAGCTGACCTGCTGTTAACAAAATGCTTACATAGACTGCAAAGCAGGGAAGGAAAACAGATAGCCTTGTTTCCTAAGGGGCAATGAACACGCCGCATGTTCTCTCCAAGCCTTGACAGCTTGGGAAATCTCTGAAGCTACCTTGTATTTTTGGAAAGTGGAAAGAAAGAAAGAAAGAAAAAAAAAAAATTCCTGGGAAGTCATCCAAGTTTTATTTTTTTCAAAAAAATCTTTTTCCCTCCGTGGCCCTCCTGCTGTGATTTCAACTCTTTGCAAAGAAGGACAATCAATAGTTATTTTTAGAAATTTAACACACCATGAGGTTGGTAATTAACCAAGGCAATGTTTCTGAGAACAGTTTGTTTCTATAGAATATGACAGTAATATTTGCATGAGGATTTTTCCCCCTAAAGCAAATGTTTGTTAGCTCATTGCACACTTTAATCTCTGACAGTCATATACAAAGGTCATGATTATCTGTCTTGTGGCAAATTGTCTCCCTATATTGTACCCAACTCAATATGACAGAATGAAAGAGAAAGTACCAGAAAACCTGAGGAATTGGACTAGGGGATGGAGTCAGGAAGCACAAGATCATTGCCTTCTGTTTTTGGAATATATATATATATATAATTAAAAGATGAAGTAAAGTATAAAAAACAGAAATACATAGAAGGACAAAAGAGATAATAGTTGGGTAAACTGTTCTGATAAGTGAAGGAAAAATAAGATGATATCCTGGGCTATTACATTTAGGAACAAAATACAAAAGAGGGAGCTCTCAAGCAAGTAAATCATGCTTATTTAATTCTAAACAAGCATATAGGAAATAAAGATAATTATCTCATGTTTAATAAGCAGCAAGCGGATTCCTCCTTTTCATCCTCTCTGAAGATTCAATCTTTTAAAATACATTTTTTTCCACCAAGAGTGGGAGGGGGGAACACTTCCACAACTCTACACGTTCTCTGCCGGAGCAACCCCATTTTCTTGTAATTGCAAGATCTGCTTCAGAGGCATGGAATCCTTGGGAGAGAGATGCCAGGACATTAGCACATTGTGAACATCTGACTCCTGATTTGGGGAAATGATGAAAAATTAATGGGTGCAGATGTGTCCATCCTGCAGTAGACAGATGTTCACTTTACACACCATTTAGAATTCCCTGGTGTGTTTGACGACGGGATGATGAATACAATGGCTAAATGATATGGGGATCTGCAAAAATGCGAGAAAAATAAAAAAATTTCCTCTAGAGGATGTGCACATTGTTCTCTGTCAGCCGGTACTGGCACAACTAAGAGCATGCAGCTGGGGAGGGAGAGGGGTTCATCCAGGGTAGGTCTCATAGTCAAGCCGACTTGGAAGACCATGACTCATGGTCTCATGCGCAGACAAGCTACCTTTACATGGCTAGCTGGAGTCTAAGGGGAAAGTTATGTATTTAACTCAGTGACATTTAACTACCTTCCACTTACATCTATCAAATGGGTTTCATAGTCATGCAAAGCTGTGCGTCTGGTGCCATACCTCCTGGATTTTTTTCATAATGGGCAGATATTATCCAATAAATATACAATCAAATATGATTTGCTTGTCTAACCTTTAAAAATTAATTTATATGAAAATAATTTCCAAGCGGGAAACATTCTTCTGTAAAAACATTTGTACTCAATTTACTTAAATCCAATACAACAAGGGTCTCAAAATAAGGGAAAACTTTGAAGATCTTTGTCATTCAATAAGTATTTGATGATACCTACTATTGCCAAGCACTGTGTTGAGGAGAATAATGCATAATACATAATATGCAACATATAGTATATCATGAATAATATAGCTAATTGTATATTTTGGATAATAATCCAAAATTAATAATCCAAAATAATCCAAAATTTCAGTGCATTTCCTATCTAGCTACTTAAATTCTGAATGTATGATGGTTTGTATGTTGTGTGGCTCTTCAACCTCCAGTTAGTTACGTAACAGAATTTAGGTGGCTATTTATGAAGCATCCTGAAAAAGAAGCTTAGATAGTCATAATAGTGTTTCAGAAAAAAGGAGCACAATGGGTCTGAAACAAACAGGTATGGCTTCATGGAAGAGGAAAGGTACAGAGCAATAGGCTAATAGAGAGTGAGCGAAAAGAAAAAGTGAATGTGGAGACACAGCCTAAGAAAGCTCTCTAATTAAGACCAGGCTGAGGACCACGTGGGGGTGGGGATGAGGGGAACACAGTCTCTTGGGCAGTGAGAAGTCATTGGATATTTTTGAGCACGAAAGTGAAATGGTAAAGCCACAGTTTTAATGAATCACTCACCCAACTCAAACTTAAGTCTGTGAGTTTCACATCAAGGGAGGTGCACAGATTAAATGAAGCATAAGCAAGAGTTTTGGTAAAGGCAGTCCTTATAGAATCTGTTTCCTTGGATGGGTCAGTCATTTGAGTCCATCTCTAGGAGGCTGAGCCTTGCATGCACAATTTGGATCAAGAAATACTTTACTTTTTCTAAACGGGGCTCTTTTATATCAAATGACAGAATATTTGAGAGGTCACAGAAAAGGTCAATATGGAAAATCAGAGCTTGGAAAATAGTATCTATGTTAAAAGGTTAAATAAAGAAAACAAATATATATCTAACTGAAGAATGGTAGGCTTGTTGGTAAGATAATAATAGCTTTCGGTTCTCTACTAACACTGGAAAAAGATGCGCAAGTTAGATAGATATTTAAATTAAACAATGCAGGAAATTGGATCAAAGTGAAATATCATGACTAAAGGCATTTAGAGAACTAGAATGTTATAAGAACAATATTTGGAATCCCCTTCCTTTAAAATAGGACAGACATCTCTCTGACTGGAATGGTTTATCAGCCATCCTATCTAAAGACAGAGAAGTGGAGTGAATTAAACTCTGGAGATTCCTTCTAGAAATGGGCTCTCATGAGACTAAGGAATGAGGTCATTCTGTAAAGCCTGTATTATAGTTATTTCTTACATTTCTTCTCTGATCACGTAATTTAAAATAACCTCCCCTTTCATCCTTCTTATCAATCGATCATATCACCCTTCTTTATTTCTTTCATCGCTATTCTGGCCAATCTGAAATTATCTTGTTTATTTTGTTTGGTTACTAGTATACTGCCACCCCCCCGCCCCATGAGAATGTATGCTGCATGAGCACAGAATGCCTTGTACATAGTAGGGGGATCAATAAATATTTACAGAAAAATAAAACTACACACGTAATTGCTAAAGTGAAGGGGAAATGAGGTAGGATGGGTTGAGAAAATGGGATGCTGTCTTTCTCTTAGTGTCCACATTATTTCAGAAAAGCCTCTTTTGGAATTGCTTCTATTTTCTGCTGCTTTTTGTAATGTGATGGCTGGCAGGGTGGGCAATAAAATTGCTCTGATTGGAAAACTCAGGAGCCGTGTAGGCTAGCCCCTTCTCTTGTTTCTTGAAGATCATTAGGTACCTCCTAGTCTGAAACTTTTTGCTTGAGGAGTTGGCTGTCTTTCCTGGAATTATTATTTTTTTCTCTTCTATTATGCTTGTCTGATGTGGCACTTATACTTTAATGCTTTATAGATAAAATGGTCTTTGTCAGTCTGCACTTCTCATGCCTGGAGAAAGTTTTACTGCTTCATAAAATCTTGTAATGCCCCAGTGTTTAAAAAAGATCTATCACTCTATCAGTGGGCCTTTATGGGCTCTGTGTACTTTTTTTTTTTTTCGCAATGCAAGGTTGGTTCCTGAAGCAAGAAAGGGACAGAGATAAATGGGTCTGTGTGCACTAACGATTGTCAGGAATTCAGCTCAGTCTACAGCGAGGTGATATTAAATAGCTGGAGCAAATTGTAGAATATCTCACACATGACAGCATTAAGCACCTGGAAGAAACTGTGATATAAGATTTTCCCTTCATAAGGATGATGACTATTTCGTACACTAGTTTGGGCTGCCGATTCCTGATGGTTGCTGTGTTTCAATTTTCGTCCTCCTGACACACGCTCAGAGGCCTGATGCCTGTTGAGTTGAGTCGGTGGGCAGGGGGCATTGGGCATGGCCGGCTTCCTGTCACCTGTGCTACACCAATTATCCCCACATGGCCTATGAAGCCCTCTTTTTAAAAAAAAAAATTTATGAGGTACCGGGGATTGAACCCAGGACCTCAT
>JAQZBX010043169.1:0-21752 GCA_029593785.1 Cabassous unicinctus | reverse complement strand
CTTTCCTCTGCCTCTGAAGGCGGCTTACACAGAGGCCTCTGTACCCTCCCCACCTGAAGGGGTCTCATCTCTTCAGGCCTTTGGATTGTAAATAAAATCTCTCGATAGCTTCTCTGGACACCTTGGGACTTAACCTAGGACCTGGTTTGGGGCTATAAATATTTGGCTTCGGAGGAGAGAAGGTAACATTTTTGCCCTTTTGGGCCAGAGCAGCTAGAGCCATCATTGGGAAAGCCAGAGAAGTTTTATTGTTTTCTTAGCCTGTCTATTTATGACTGTTTACTTTTATCCTTTCTACTTTTTTATTTAAGATGAACTCTGGCAAAGAGCAGGTATTGTAGGTTTTTAATCCAGCCTGAATCTCTCTCTTTTAGAGAGACAGTAGTATATGGCAATTACTTCATTAGTGTATACACATTATGATCGCTAGAAGAGCCATATATTTTATTAAATATAAAATTAAACAGGATATATATACATACAATTTTATTGGCTTTGATTTTTCATTAATAGTGAATTGACTACTTCACTTTTTTTCCCTTTTGATAAACTGATATAGAAACTGTTATCACATCATGATGTCACTAGTGTTCACAGACGATATCAATGACTGAAGTACTTTCGAATTAATTGTTTATTCTCAGTACAAGGATATTGGAAACTTTTAGCTACATACATCCATTTCAAATGTGCCATTGTGATTTTCATTTTCGATTTTTTTTTTTTTTTAAGAATTCAAGAGTTTTCTGACCTGCCTTTCTAAAATGACCAGAACTCTGCAGTTTCTATTACAGAAAGGGGCAGTCCTAAATGAGATTTTCTACCTTTTTATTTTCTTTATACAGACAAAATATCAAGTTTTTAATCTCCATATAATTTGCTTTTCTCCCATATTTGCCATTTTCATTCGCTGTTCTTCCTTCCTGCATGCCCAACCTTTCATCTCAGATCAGTTTCTTCAACTCCATTTCTCTGAGTAGCAGCAAGCTCAGGAGGAATTACCCACCTCTGTTTTACTGAAAACATCACTTTCAGCATGGTAAGTCAGGTTGACAATGGAGCACCTCACTGCAGCATTAGGGCTCTGTTTTGTAGGGAATTTACCTGTCTTACCTCTCCAGGTGCAGGCCTGGAATGGTAGCCTGCCCTTGAGCTTGATGCCCAGCAAACCCCTGGTATCAGAGACTGTGAGAGATCCACCTTCAGGTAAAGGAATATGTTGCTCTCTGTTGTGTGTTCTAGAAATTAATTTAAAAATCAGACTACCCACTCTCTTCGATTCCTAGGGCTGCCATCCAAAGTAAGTCAAATTGGGTGGCTTTGAACAAGAGAAATGTGGGCTTTCAACCTCCAGAAATAGAATACAATTGAGGTGTTAGCAGGGCTGGGCCCCTCAGAAGTCTGCAGGGTCCTGGTAGGCAATCCGTGATGATCCTTGGCTTGTGAATAAGCATCTCTGCCTCCAGCACAGGGCCATCACTCTCCCCCTCAAAGACTAAATAAGGGGATGTGACTCCAAGCTTACGATGATTCCCTGGCATAGAGAACTTGAGTCAATGCCCTGGGTAATACAATACACTCATTTAAAATAGATATAATAGAGACGTTGTAGGTTTCAGAGAAACCAGGGTAGTAAGCTCAAAATTCCCATATCCTGACACTCAATATTCCCTCATCACATGTGAAAATGTTAACTTTAGTCCATATTTCCTATTAGGAGTCACTGTTTATATTGCACAGTTCAGTACACCTTTCACAAACATTTTTGTTCTCTTTTGAGGCAAAGACAACAACTTTAGGGTGTTTACCCGGATGAGAGTAAATACATAAGGATGTATGGAAAAAGTCAATATACCAAGTTCTCAGAGTACAACCAAATCTCTGGTGGAATGAGAATGAGGCTTTCTTCCTTTTTTATATTCCAAGAACATGGGGAATAACATGGTGGTTTTGAGAAAAAATTAGTAATTTTAACCCAGTACAATTTTAAATTTCTATACAAATGTTAAGTAAAAACAAAGATGATCAATGGTTTATTTTCTTTATTTCAACGAAGGTAATCAGGGATTTGCAAGCAGGATCTCCTTATACCCTCAAAGAGTCATCTCTGGCAAAAATGGAGAGAATTTAATTCTCATCTCCCAATAGGAAGCAATAAGACATCTTCTAAGGTCAGCCACAAGCTGACAGAGTTGATAGGTTCCTTAGATAAATGGCCAAAGTTAATTTTAAAGAAGATGAAACCATGAATGGGTGAATGCCACCGAATGGTCTTTGTAACCTATTTACCCGGTCTCGGCATCACTGTGCCCCTACTCTAATTGTAGAGGTCATTTATTCTTTCTCTCTAACATTTGACAAAATGAGTAAGGGATTGCGAAGGTGCATTTTGTTAGCATGGAAGGATGAATAACAAGTTGATTTACTTAAGACAAAATTGGCCATTGTAGTTTTGTCTAAGGCAAGCACCATTCTATAGGATTTGCATGAAATTGTCAATTGTTCATTAGAAATTCAGAGGCCAGACTGGGAGAAACAGGTATTTCCTCCCACCACTGGAATGATAAACTGTCCCTAACGGGGCATGCAATGTGGTGCACCCTCTGAAATTATGAGCCTGGGGCATAACTTAAGACCAGGTATTTACACATTCATTTATGACTTGGCATCTCACAAGGTTCACCTTTTCGGGCCTCCAACAAGGAAAATGAAGGAGAGATGCTGGGGCAAGATGGTTAAATCCCTGAAAATCACTGGGACAGTGGGCAGGGTTTGTTCCAATCATGTCACCTGAGACATGCAAACTAGATCCAAGGACCCCACTTACCTGGGTCCTGAAGTTCTTTTAGAGAACCTTGGGGAAAAGGAGAAATTTTCCAAAAGTCTACAATATCCTCAAAACACGTGGCTGCCAACCAGGATATTTAATGCCCTTTTCATTAACAAGTGGAAAATGTACTGCCATATCCAGAGAGATGATATAAAAAAGGCAAATTTTCGGAATCTCCCCAACAGCTGACTCACACTTGGTTTTTCCAGAAGAGGGACTGAGAAGCTTCAACACGATGATTCTACTGTAGACTCTTCTGCTTGCTCTGGTTTGTGTGACCAGATCTCCACCCGTGGAAAACACTCGGAGCTACCAGGAGAAGACTTCCTGGGCAGGAGAGGTCTGTGTGTCTATTCCTATTGGGGTTTTTACGTGTGAATCCATATGTGTGGAAGACTAGGGCTCTCCACCTACTTCACAGGCCAGCTAGCCTTCTATTTATCTGCTACGTATAAAATACTTATAACCTTCTCTGCTTGAGGTGTATAGGCCTAAGGAACTAGTCATTGAATTTGAGTTTCTTGTTGCATTAGATAACGGAGCTTAAGCAATGTCGAGAGTATCTCACTTTCCGATTTTACCACTGACTTTGGATTTTGAAATTAACTCAAAGCCTGCCTTGCTCACTAACATTAGATATTTTTATGCTTAAGGGGAAGGGAAATTCATGATGGATAATCTGAAGGAAATAAGAGATTGACTAAGATTCTTACAGGAACTTTGTTTTTAGTTTGCAAGGCACTGGAAGGAACAGCCTTTTCATTGCAGATAAGAGAAGATAATCCCTCAAAGGACCATTTTTGCTTATGTCTGTAATATTGATTTTAATGACACAGCCCTCTTCAAATATTATATCAGTAAAGATTCCACAGAACAAACACCACAGAACTGGTCTGTTGAGAGAATGTGTGACTCCACCCTTGCAGTGAAATATCTGGATTATGCTCAAGAGGACAAACCTGAAGCTTTTGCTTAGAAGTTTCTTCAGGGTTGTGACTTCTTTACAGGTATAAAAACCCAAGAATTCAAAGGACATTTGCTTAAAGGACAAGGAACCAAGGAAGCTCCATTTGACTTATCTCACCAAAGCAGCAGCAAGGAACAAGTAGCAACTTAAAATCCTGAAGTTCTTCAACAAAGACCAAATCTTTCACATGTAATTTTTAAGAGCTTTTAAAGTTAGGGGAAACATGCTTGAAAAAGTTTTGAGTAGAAGATACACAAAATTATCTTGACCATGAAGAACTTAATATGTGCAATTAAAATCAATTACTAAATTTGTGAAAGCGTTCAATTCCTCAATGATTATTTATGAAATGCTTGCTATATTGCAGAACTTTGGGAAGCACTCGAATAAAAGGTGAAATATTTTTTCAAAGAATTTGGCAATAAAAGGAAAGAGGAAAATTTTAGGGAGCTGCTGTAGGAGAAAACAGATTTGCAAGACCTGGGCAATCATCCTAGTTGGAAGCAAAGAAAAAATTTACGTTGAAATCAGGAGAGAAAAAAGTCAGTGATCTGTGAGGAACTGGGAAAAATAAGGAACAGGATCATAACAGGATTGCTTTTTCATATTACAAAGCGGTTACAGCCAGATACAAGTAAGAAATGTGTTTTACTAATTGAATGGAGTAGATTTCTGAGGACCTGAAGTTAGATATGGCATCCAGGAAGCAATAGCAAATTCTTTAAGGCAATTTCTCTCCTTCTTTCTTGCTATCTCCTACTCAAATGCACACATCAAAACAAAGTCACTTGTAATTAACTATCAGCAAAGGGGGTCACAACATGATCATTCTGATGAGAATTCTACCAATACAAATGCCTATCCATTTTTAGTAATCATCAGATGAACTTTTTATTTGCCAGTTTTAGAATTTTTTTTTTAAATATCAATTTACTGAGGTATAATTCACATGTAATAAAATTCACCCTCTGAAATGCATACACCCCTGGAGCCACCACCACACTCAAGAGGTAGAACATTTCCATTAGACCAAAACTCCTCATTTCCTTTCCCATTATATGCGTCCTCATCTAACAGGGACAGCATCTGTTCCTTTTTCTACTTTCCAGACCTCCCTAGAGTGGATGGCATCTTTTGCAACTGTCTTCTTTCCCTCAGCATAATGATTTAAATTGTACCACATGGACACATTCTCAGTAGTCCATCCTGCTGTCATTACCCAGAAGAATTAGGGTTTGGCAATACCACAATCTGTATGTTCTCCAGGTCATAGGCTGATAGATGGTTTCCACAGTTTGGCTATCATGAATAAGTCTGCCATGAGTATATGTGTACTGTTATTTTGTGTTAACATGTTTTCATTTATCTTGGGTAAACACCTGGGAGGGGAGCACAGTTGGCATGTCATAGTTTAGGTGTTTAACTATAATCAACTTCCAAATATATTTCCAAGTCACTGCATCACTTGCAATGTATGCTAGTCAGGTGCTCCACATCCTTTCTCAAACGTGGTTTGGCCATTTGTTGTAATTCTACCTATTTTAGTATGTGTGGTTTTTTACTATGGTTTAAATTGCATTTACCTCATGACTAATAAATGGTAACCATCAATACATGCAACTATGTAGAATATGGTCATATAAGTACCAGATTTTTGTTTGTTGTTTCTCATTTTGTATGCATTCTTTATATATGTACATATATATGCAAAATATTTGCGTTTGGAATATATGATCATATTAAGTATTTTGTCACATAATTACGTACATTATATATAATTGCCAGATATGCTTTATTGTGTGTGTGTGAGGTTTGGTGTTTAATTTTCTTTATGGTGTTTTTGGATTTGATGAGATTAAACTTACCATTTTTTCTGTCACAGTTTGTGATTTGTCTACTAAGAAATCAAAGTTGTTGAGAACCATAAATTCCATCTTTATACTCACCTCCCAGTTTAAGTTTTTTTTTTTTTAAGGAAGAGAAGATTCTTTTTTATTCTTTTCTAAATTTACCTTTCTTCTGTTTATTTAACTGTACACATGACTGCTATTTTGGTTGCTGTTTGTCTTTGGGACCACTGCTCCAATTCCATGGGTAGAGAAACATGCAGGATTTTTTGAAGGTCCTATGGTACAGGCACTCAAACAAGGAATTTCCTAATTTATATGGAAGTTCTATTATAAATATCAATTAATATGAAGGTTTTGTTTTCAAGTATTAATGAAAATGAAAAAAAAACTTCATAAGAATTTCCTTCCGTTTTGGTGTTCCAGTTGAATGTAAGAACCACTGTTTTCCTGGTAAAAGTATTTTCAGAATTTAATTGCTAGTTTCAAATTCTTAAAAGAACTCCATAAATTTGAATTCCATTTCTGCTGACAATGAAAAGAGCAACCATATAATTTCTAAGCACACAATTTTGTCATCTGCAACAGGGTAAATCATATGCTTTCTGAGGCCTGTACAACTTTGAATGAAATTCAGTAAGTCACTAAAAATGTGTGCTGAGAATGTTCATTGCATAAGGTTATTGGAAAGTTATATGAGGAAATTAAAAATGACAGTCATGTCTATCTTGAATATACATATCAAGGTCTATTTTCTATAACCATTCAGACTTAAATAATTGTTAAAAAAAAAATCTTAAATAATGCCCTTTATGGCTTTATTAATTTACACTCTAAAGAAATTGTAAAGTTAATAAAAATTAAGCACAGTTGTTCATAATCAAAATCTCTCTCAAAAGTAAAGGGGGTATTCAGATTTCTATCCACCTTTTCAGTAGCCATATTATTCCAAATTTTAAATGACCTGGTGTCTAAATAATTAAATTTTTGTCGTATGAATCTGTGTTTGTAACCTTTGCCTCACATAAGACATAACACCATGACTATGCAATGAACATAATAAAAAATATTTATTCCACATATGTTGCCTTACGCTTCACCAGTTTCCCTCCTCCTATATCAACAGCACCTAATTACAAAATACAGAAATAAAAAGGAAAAACATTTCTTTTTTACAGCCCATGAATGTCTTCTAACTTCTTTCCTTTAATTTTCTCCATTTTATGCTGTACTATTTTATGTGGATTTTGATGCATGAAATGTAAGATTGGCTTTAAGGACCTGGTGAACTGGGAATTGCAAACTAACCAGTATTATTTAGGAGAAAATAATGTGAAACCACCACAAGGAAAATACCAGCAGTAGTCTTTATATGCAACTTCTGAGAAGGCTCTGAAGAGCTACTTACTATCATGTTATGTCAATGGAAACATTATTTTGACAGCTTTTATGCAAAATCTCTCTGTTGTAAAACTATTGTATGACCTCTTTGTAGACTAAGTATCTGAAGAGATGCATATAAGCATGATATAAATTTTCTCAGTGACATCCAAGATACATGGGACTACAGTAAGCTTCCATGAGACTGACATACATGTTTGAGGCTACATAATCTTGAAGTTTCAGGTGCTACTGGGATGTTCACTGTGGAAGATTAACAATATTTCAGGAAGATACACACATTAGTATAGTTTTACAAACAGAGCCTAAGTGATTTAATTAAAGTTATAAATTGTGACTGGAAGATAGAATGCTATACGTTTTAGTGATTCTAAAAAGTAGATCAATGTTTATTCTCTTTGCTTAAAGCAGAGAATAAAGCATTGTCACCTCCTGCCTCTCCTCACAAGCCAAATTGGCTTTATACCATAAGATTGTCAGTGACAGGGTTCACCTTGCAGCATAATAATCCTGTGTTAAGAGCAGAGAAAAGGCAATAATTGCTTTCACAGGTCCAGAACATGCATACAATATACTTACACATTCCTACAGCAACACTGAATGGTAAATTGACTTCAATCCTAAAGTCAGTTAAATTTCATAGAGGTTATAAGCAGAATGAAAAATAAATTCATACGGTTATTTATAATGTAACGGTGGGTTCATGTTGTCTCAAATTTTGGCATCATGTTTTAGAAACATTGTTGTAAGACTAGATGTGAAATGTGGACACATATAAGGAAAACATTGTTACTTTTCATGCTCTCATGATTGATTATAAAATTTGCCACAACAGACTTAAAGTATTGTCAACAATATGCTCAATAATCCAGGATAAAGCTCATCTAGAACAAACCAATTAAGGTGGAGTTCAATTTGCTTTTTGTTCCCTTACAGGTAAAAAAATCTTTCCACGTTATTTATGCAGCAAAGACATTATGATAACATGTTACCAAATTCATCTCCAAGATGACTGAAATCTATGGTTATATCACATCTCAGCCTCAAAGGATTAAACTGATTTCAAGCCACAATCTTTCTTTTATGATACATTTAAAAATAGATTCCAGGCCTCATAATAAATCTTCTAAAATAATGAGCCTTCAAATCAATTGAGAGGTATTGCTGTATATTTTTATGAGGTTAAATTTTTTAAGAACATGGATTTACGAACAGGAATGTGATATGCTAATAAGAATAAATTGTCTCTGATATCTGTGTTTGTTGGGGGGCTATGGTTTTTAGCAAAAGATTGAACATATTCCAATTTATTTGGGATAAGAACAAGGTACTGAATATCAGATCAAGATTCCAGAAAGGAGGTGGAGAAAAAATTTAGAGATGCCAGAAGAACTGAATCCAAAATTCATGCACTTTTGGTGGCCAGGAGATGATGTGGGCAAGTAAAAGTTCAGAGGGTTGGAGTGCATTTCCATTGTAGACCTAATCCAAGCAATTAATATTTGCCGCATTATACTTGTTACATATTGAGACATTTTTGAATTCTAATCAAAGACCTGATTTGGACATTCATGTCACTTATGTACTGAGAATTTCTTTAGGATCTTAATACACAATATTCTCCTTTCGCAAGACGATTTTCAGGCAGAGAAAAGCATATTGAGGAAGAACTCATTAAGTTCAAAGAGTTAACTATGATAAAGGGAATTACAGAAGAAAATATATAAACCTCAGTGATACAGATAGTGTGACTACACTTTTTTCTTGAATGTATAATTCACCTAATATATAAATATACTATCAGGAAACCAATTCTTTTAATTCCTTGTTCCAGAAATTATTCTTTATAAAATCTGTTACTTAATATGTCCTTGGAAGTATTGATTTTTTTTTCCTGTTCCTCTCTTTTTCCACAGTTATCCTAAGAGCTCTGATTCTTAGGGGATTGGAAAAAGTGACTTCAAGAACTCCTACATTCTGTCAGAGGGTCAAACTCTCCTGTTATCGGTACCACTATATCATGTAATTTAATAAAAAATATGCCACCTATTCAGTCATGATATTTGCTTAAGTAATTTTATTTGTTGGACCAGTAACTTAAATGATAGTACTAGAGAAACGTTTTGAGACGAGGTAATCTTGTTTCCACTGTGACCTTCAAGGTCACATTGGTTGGCATGAGAAAGGTAGAAGCAGTTTTGATGACAAAACAATATCATGCAAAGAGTCATTTAGGGAGAAGTGGCAAGAGTTGGCTGAGTATAGGAACACTGGTGAAGAAGGTAAGGAAACAAAGGCTCAATTCACGGTATTATACAATTGTCCACGATTTGTCTTTGTTCATGTAGCACTAACCCCTGAGCAGTGAGATTAGGAGTAGGCGTCGTATCTAAACACAGTTTCATTTTATGTACTCCTGGGCACTCACACAAGTATTACATTTAATGAAACCACCCAAGGATGGGAAAATAAGAGTGATACTTAATTTACTGGGGATATTCTCAGAAAATGACACTGATCTAGGCTAAAGCATGATTTTTTTTTTTTCTGTTGGAAAACAATGGAGGGAAAAGGAAACAAAACCACAGGGGTGACATTCATATATTGAAGCTATAAAAGAATTGATAATTATATTAAGAGCAATGTAACTCAGTCATGGACCCATCATATCCATATCCTTGGAAAAGTTCCAAATGGACCATACGTGTCATAGAGATGCAATGTATTAAGTTACACGTGAAAATTCACCCAGTGTATAACAGAGCAGCTCATCCAATCATTGAACACGTACTTTCTTATGCTCACCCCTTTCAGGCTGTTAAATGGCTAGTATAACTAAGTATTTTGTCCTGTTTTCACTAGCCTATAGAAGGTAATGACATCAAGAAACATGCACTTCTCTGAGGAATCAGAATCAATAAAAAGAAAGTAATCCTTGTTCGTATGTAGCACTGACTTTCTCTCCTGAGACACACACCACATTCCATCTACCCTAGTCACTTCCTGATAGCATCACTAGATTTCTAAGTGTTTAAATACATTTCTTTAATTACATACAAGAGATACATTTGTGTCTGTGGGAAAAGTCATCTAAATTTAAAAACACACATCTCTCCTTTAAATATAGCTCTCCAGGAGATTATGCCTCTCAGGGAATCAGTTTCCATCTGAGGCAATTTTGGTGATGATTAAATACATTATCCCAGCAGGTGTCCAGGTGAAAATGGGAAAAGGAGCTCATGCCAAAAGTGGGATATTTTTACTATGTTGCTATGAAGGGGAATGGTCAAGGCTCTGGCAAAGAACTCTCAGGATGCATTTTACACATTATGGTGAACGGAACACTATGTTCAGCTCAGGGTGATTTGCACAGACTGTATCAGATGGAGAGCTCCCTTAGAGTAATACCGTTCACACACCACATGCAAGATCTACAGGAGGTGGGAAATTCCATTATGCAGCAGCAGACAGTAGGTTTCTGAGGAAAGGCAATGGTCTACCTTTAAAATGGACAGAGAATATAGGTCATATACCATGATAAAATGTATTTACCACCTAGAGATCTAGCAACATGGACACAGACTTGATGAAAGGGTTGGGTCAACCTTCTGAGATCTGGCCACTGTGGTGGGATATAAAAGTAGACCTAATTGTTCTAGTATAGACTTATTGTGATTCTAGCAATGGAAGAAATCACAACATTGATGTGGAGCCAGTGGCCACTGGATGCTCTGGGGGCAGGGAGAGGGAAAAACAGGTGTAATGCAGGGCTTTTTTGGGACTTGGAATGACACTGCCACAAAAAATATAGGCCATTTTATATCTTCCCATAGCCTGCAGAACCTGTGTGGGAGAGTGTGTAAACTACAAGGTGTACTATGGTCCATGCTCAGTGGCAATGCCCCAGGATGCATTTATCAATTGCAATGAATGAGCCACACTTATGAAGGGTGTTGTTTATGTGGAAGGGTGTAGGAAGTATGGAGAGTGGAGCATATGGGAATCCCTATATTTTTTGTGTAACATTTATGTAATCTAAGTACCTTTTAAAAAATAAAAATATATATATTAAAAAAAGTAGACCTAAGCAATATTGAAGAGAATAAATAAGTGCTTTTGTTGCTGAGACATGTATAGCCTTCATATGGCCAGCAGATTGCAAAACCCAAGGAACATGAATGAGAAAAATTATTGTGGCTATAGATAGTAGTGAAGCAGATATCAAGGGCAAGGTTTATGTTTCACCCCTTTGCATGAAGATGAATACATATGGGATTCTGATATGAGAGTGTCTGGCAAATGTGTTCAGATAAAGGACAATGTTGGTCTATACTATATTTGTCAATACTTTATCTTTAAGATAACAAGAAAGATCAAATCATCCTGGAAAGAGTTGCCATATTTGTCACCATCGAGTGCCGGGAGTGTGAAGGGTTGGTCTCAAGAATTCATTGCTGATGACCTTGGCTTTTCCATCAAACATGGGACAAGGTAAAATTCAACAATAACTTGGGTAAATAATTCATATCTAAATGATGCTCTCCATATTTTGATAAAAGTCTATGTCCAGAGGCTGACTCTGATTAGCATTTCATTCCTTGGATATTTTAAACATTTGGCAAATCAAACCCACATGCTTAAGTCAAAGAAAAGAGGAAACAGAAACTAACCAAAGAAAAACACTAACCCAGGAGCATAAAACTGCAGGTGAACAGTGGAGAGAGACAATGATAACTTTGTTTCTGGGAACTGCCCTCTCTGACATTTGTAGGGCATCACAACTAGTCCTTACATAAGTATATGAAAACTTTAGGCATGGAATAATTTTGTTGGAATGAGAATGTCATGGAATATGTCAGGGCTTTCATAAAAAGAAATATTTGTATGTTCACATGGATGGATTTGAATGATGTTGCTTGGTAGGCATGAGCTTCTGGGAACCTCCCCACAGAAAGTGTTTCTAGTGAGAAAAGTTGTGAAGTGGCCAGGTTTGCTACTGATGTTTTAGGATTTACTTCAGTTGTCTGCCACCTCAGAATGTTTCCAAATGAATGACAGGGAAGTGGTTCCATGGGAGCTATGCTAAAATGTAGGACCCAGGTATTCATTTGATACTTCTTGTTATCCTGCTTGGAGATGGCAAATTCACTGGTTAAGGATTCTTGTGCCTTCCTTCTTTTCCTTTGTGTTTTATTGAATGGGATATGACTTTCCCTTTCTCATGTGTGTTAGATGTGCCCATTCTTGGACTGAGAACTTCTACCAAACAAGTACTTCTGTAATTTACCAGAATCTGGGCATACTCAACCATTCAGAGACATGTGTTAAGGTCCAACTAGCTGCATGCTATGATGCCTTCCATTTGGACCTTTTTACAGTCAATCTGATAGTGTGAATGTTGGGCATGATTTCAGATCCTGAGTACTTAAAATGTCTTCTGGCATTTTCATTCTTCAGGAAATAAACTTGTTTTAGAGCAGTGTTCTCTCAGTTTTCCCAGCTGAAAGGATACCCATAGGCACAGCCCTTTATTCATTAACCAGTCCTGTGTGCTGTGAATGCAGACAAAAACTAAAGTATAGATTTTCATGGAGTTTAGTCTCTAAGGGATGGAGATGGTTTATAAGGGAAATAACAGAGAGAAAGGAGTTAGTGCTTGTGGGGGTTACTGATTGTAGGAAAGACAAGTACAAACAAGACTAAGTTGCAACAAGACTAGGGGTCCAGAGCAGAGTAAGAAAGAGGAAATCTTAGGAGAACAAGAAAACCATGGAGGGAGCTGCAGGACACTGAAGCGATGGGGATTTTGACTCAGTGTGGGATGATCACACATACAACCAGGGCTTCTCAACTTGAGCCCTCTTGAAGAGTGTGACTCCTTGTGGTGTGTGTGTAGGGCTGTGTTGTGTGTTGGAGGAGGTTTACCAGCACCCCTTGGTCTATTCTCTAGAGTAGAGCTCCCTCTCCCCCAATTCTGATAACCAGACAGTAAGGATGCATACACTTCCCCCCCGTTTTGAGAAACATATCTCAAGACATTGCCAAATGTTCTATGTCAGGTAAAATTGTCTTTAGTGCCAATATCCTATTCAGTTTATGAGCCCCTGTACTAAATCTGATAATAAAAAACTGCAGGATAAGAACCTGTACATACAAATCTTCATGGCTAACAAGCATGGTCAGGGACTCGAAAGACTGCTCTAAACATATGCTACTGAAAAAAGTGCTCTTATAACGAGCAGCAATGGTATTGCTAAAAATTGGGATATCTATCCCCGTTTCCTGCTTGCTTAGAGAATAAATTGAGTCAATGAATATATAGTGGCTCAAAATTAGTTTTTAAAAACTTTGTTAGAAAACTAGAACAATGGAAATGAATTATTTTCTTTTCCTCCAGTAAGGATTAGGTCCTTTCCCCAGAATGGTTATCTCACACAAAAGAATGATAAAGGTTTCCTGAGGGGAAAAGATGATAAATGTCATGACCTCTAGATGGCTCAGCCTTAGAGAAGTAGACAGCTTGCCTGGATGCACTTAGGAAATCTACAAATGGAATCTTGGTTGGTACCACATGGAGATTTCAAGAGATGAGTGGAAAGAGCAAGTGTCAAATATATTTAGCCATAAATAATGCAGTAATGTAAAAAAAAAGAAAATAAGATTTAGTTGTAGACTCATAGGTAACCAAAACTAGAGATGGGTTTAGGAGTGATTCCATAGTAGGAATGTTATTGTTGAAAATGTTTGGTTAGATTTAAATATAGACCACCCAGATGGGATGTCTTGAAAAATGTGATTCATGGTTTAGGTGCCACATTTTAAGGTTGGTAAATGAAGACAGGAACAGTTAGTTTTAGAATATTAGTTTGAATGTAACCCAACAGCTAAAGAAGTAATGCAGGGCTCTTTAATTCATGTTTTATACTTCACACTCCACTTCTGACCTCAAGATATAAGAAAAAATCCTTATTACTGCCCTTGAAATATCTCTGATGTAATGTGCTCCCTAAGTTACAGGAAAAGTCAGTATCCAGCAAGGTTAAGCTTCTCTTGAAACTAATCTTGTTAGTCAAATAAAATAGCCATGAAAAGCCCATCACTGCCAACCAGGATGTTATGGGAAGAGCTGAGAATAACCATAGACCTATGATCAACGACAGATATATGTCATGCCAACAGACAAATGTACAAAATGAGGCGCAAATTCAGATTCTCTGCCACTCTACTAGAGGAATTGACAACAACCAACCAAATCAACAAAATGAAGATTCTGCTGCTTTCTCTTGTTCTTGGTCTGGTTTGTGCAGAAGAAAAGCAAATGGTACTAAGGGCAGAGGGTGCTGGGGAGGAGGACTTGTTCTATCCTATGGGGAAAATGTGTGTTTCTCAGTCTTCTATTATGTACAGTTGTATCCAAAGTTACCTGAATCTCATTCTCTCCACCTACAGATTGATTTTAAAAGATAATATAAATTCAATATGAAATTATGAGTTTCTTGAACTAGCTAAAGCAGTATGATCAAATGTCTTTGGAACTCAAAGCCAACATTCCAGTTATTTGGGTTCTTCATTTATAGACAAATAAGATGGAGAATTAGAAAGAGCTGGAATTTATATCATTTCATTTAAGGTAATTTTATTAGACAGTGATTAGAGCTCTGGTTTGTTCAATTATGATAGGATTTTTTTCTTCTGAAATAAATTAGAAGCAATGTTTAGTATAGGTGTGGGTTGAGAATAGATGTTGACTAACTTTTCTTATGAAAATGGTTTCTTTTTAGCCTACAGAAACATGGAACACCATTTACCTAGCAGCTGATAACATAGGCAAGATAGAAGAAGATGGCCCACTTTGGGTTATGTCTGATCAGTGGATCGGGAGAGCAATAGCGAAACAATATCCTCTTTTTATATCAAGTAAGAAAAATTTACAAGTATTAAAGGAATAAAAAGGTTGACATCTCTGAGAGAGTTTGGCCTCAAATTTGCATGATGTCAGAATTAGGTGCAAGAATTTTCATCTCTTATATTTAATATAAGAAGAGTGTTCTTCATTTGGTTGGGTATTGCCAATATTTAAAGGAACCACATGAGGATGGCCATGAGGTATTTTCTTGCAGGGCAAGGAGGGTAGTAGCCTAGTTGGAACTCTATCCTTAAAAATGGAGTGATGAAGTCAATAAGGAAAACTTCTCTTTTGAAAGCCTGCACTGCTGACCAATGATAGTCATTTACCATGTATCTATTTGGTTGATGCATCAGAGTTCTTATGTATATTGGGAATAAGTTGCATAAAGTTTATTCTAACATGCATTTCAACCAGAAGTACTGTACCCAAAAGAATGTCTATCTGACCCTTTGTCAAATGCCTCTGTCCATTTCTCTATCTCTGATATATTTGAATATTTTTGCTTAATAAGTGTTGACAGAATTGCAGTCTTAGCTCAGAAAGAGTGAGCACTTTAGAGTCTAGGGAAACACCAAAATGTAGGTTAGAGGTGAACAAATAGTCTGAGAGAGAAAAAGAGAGGGTAATTGCTTATCTCAAAGGAATAGAGCAGTCATTCTCAAGCAGAATTTTTTCTACTTTCTACTAATTCTACAGGAGGGGTACCTGGCAATGACATCTTTTGTCTTCTCAACTTGGGGGAGTGGTCACTACTGGCATCTAGTGGGTAGAAACCAAGGATGCTCAACATCCTTGGAAGTTCAGGACCACCACCACAACAAATAATTGTCAGACCAGAATGTCAGTAAGTGCTGAGGTGGAGAAAAGGTGGAGTAGGTTGTCCCACCACCTTCTGGAGAAATCAAATGAGCATGAGACTGAAAAATCTATTTTTTGCAATTAACACTTTTTAACATTGACACTCCCTCAGGACAAACAAAAGTTTCAATGAATGAATAAGTAATCAGGAATGTTTTGTTCATTTGTTTCAAGGGATGATGGTGTATGTCAGAAGCTCAAAGAAGAGGGAAGGAGAATAGGAGAAAACAAAGACAAGCTTGAGTGTAAGTAGGTGATGTTCTCTCATGAGTAAATGTCTCAAATGATGGTGGGTGTTCAAATTCATTGTCTTAGCTCAGTCCAGGATTTCCACATGTCTGGATTTTAGTGTAATACCTACACTAAGTCCAAATCCAATCTGAAAAGTCACTTAATTTTCCAAATATTCATTTTGTCAGACAAAGTCAGGATGTTATGTAACAGGGTCCATGTGTAAAATGCTGTTATTAAATGTATCTAAGAACATGATCCAGTACACTTATTTCATATGATACTCATGCATGAGAAAGTGTTTAACGCTACTTAAAATTATAGCAATTTCAACATGGTTTCTTCTCTTCTTCAGTCAACAATATTACTTTTGTCTTTAGCCAAATAAATAATCTAAATGATTGAGCTGTTTAAGAACGATGATCTGCTTAAATTCCAGAAAATAAGTGTAGGTATAATGAAAATAGCAGGAAAAATGCCCAATCTTATCATAATTTGAGATTTACTTGAAAGCTGTGAGGGAATTAGTTCAAATTTCTCTCCAGAATAGTTCACAAAAGCTATAAATAATATTCAAACACAAGTACTATAAAATTAAGTAGTCAGATCTTTAAATATTTGAACCTTCATGAAAAATGTCTAATTTTAGGTCATGATTTTGACTGATGATATTTTGTATAAACCAGCAGGACCAATTTGGAATATAAGTACATACAATGCCAATACCTGAATTTGAAGCTTACTTTTTCAATCACCTATTGTATTTCTTCTATTCTGCTTTCATTGCTTTAATATTTGTGCTGATCACCTATGTTGTCTATCATCATTCCTTCCATGCAGGCTAGGTTTCCCTGTTTCTTTACTTGTATTTTCAGGTATTTCTGTAAAAAGCCATGAGAAATGGAATTTAATGGGCTTAGTTTTGGCCCCATACAATAAAGAAATTCCCTCTAGTCAAAGTGGTTTGGGAAAAATACAGGATATCTCACGCAATCCAGATCCAATCATAACCTTGATAAGAAGGACCAACCTGGGCATATATAACTTCTGATCATAACCTAAGTGCATCCATTTAGAAAAACTTTCTTCTTACCCACTACTGGGTAACATCAATATTGACACATTTGGTTATTCATAGTCCTTTAAGTCATCTATGCCCTCCATATTGTAGCTTAAATAACTCCAAATTCACAGTGACAAATAATTTATTTGTATACTTTTAAGTAATGGCTGTGTTTGACAAAATTCCTGAAAAGTTAAAAATGTGATTTTGTGAGTTAATAGGAAATGCTCCATGTCCCCCATTACCATAAACCTACAGGATTCATGCAGTTTATGGAGCTTTGCTATCATTAACCACCTTATATTGTGATCATATTTAAGAAATTGTTAAAGAAGGAGAATTTTACTGGATGAGGAAGTTGACAATAGGTAAAACAATTTTCTAGTACATTAGCTCTTGTAATTGATTCTGACATGTTTGAGGAATGGTAATGAGACACAGATCATTGTTAAAGAATACATAATGTTATGCTTAAAAATACACATAAAATAAAAAATAAGATATTGTGAGGTTGAAATATTTTCTGTCTTTCATAGACAGTGGAGAAAATGACATCAAATTTGTTTATTCAAAAGTTGATATCATTATGCTTTATGTCATCAATGTGGATGAAAATGGTGAAACCACACATTTGACTGAAATCATAGGTATGTATTCTAGTTTATTCTTGGCAGAATAAACTGTATTAACATTATTTATATTTTCCTAAAAGGAAGAGATTTATGGGTGGGCAATATGTTTATTAGTAACTTTATAGTGGAGAAATGTTCAGACGTGAGACTTTCGCCTTTGTTGATTTTCACTCAGGGATGGTGAAATGTCTATTGGAGATGAAAAAATGCGTCTGCTATAGAGTCCTCTCAAAAGGATTTTCTACCATTACATGCACTTGTCCTGGATTTCCAGCAGTATTCCAGGATGGTCCATGAGGTCTTTGCCAAATAGCACCTACTTGTATAGATGGGTTATATCACCTAAATGAACTGAGATTTAAAATTCCAATTTAGCATACCTCAGGTTTCCAGTCTTGAATTTGTTCATCTCAACCCCAAATCTTTCATTTTGTCACACTTGTTAAAATAGTCTCTAAGACTGATTGTTGTTATGCAAAAAAAAAAAAAACCCCACTAAATTAGATTGAATCCCTTCAATCCAGTGTTCTCACCAAGTCAACAATTTCTCTCTCTCTGAATAAGTCCACAAGGGCATTGATAGATGCCTTTGAGGTTTTCCAGTATTAGATCCAAATTTGACATGGAGAATGAACTTTTTCTTTGACAAAGGTGAATAGTGCTTTTGTTCTTATCATGTGTGACAATGGAAAGTTCAATTCCCATTTTCCCATTACTGGGGTAGGGATTGACAAAAACAGGGAATAGATTCCACAAAGTAGGTAAAGACCAAAGGCACAGCTACCACTTTGAGAATTCTGAAAACCTCAGGCTGTCTCCATGCATCCCATAACTTTGATATGGGAATGTTCAAAGTTGCAGGATAGCCAGTTTTAATTTCCTCAGTAGTCCTGAGAGAGGAAAGGATAACCTGTTAAACATTTGGACTCTACCGAATTTTGTCAGTGAATATCTGATTTCCACACTGGGTCATCCTGCTAGAAAAATTAGAAGAACTTGAAGATACTAATCAGCATCTCTTCTGCTTGTCACCTATAATTACTTAGCCAAAGGCAATGATGTCAGTCCGAAGACTATCAGACATTTGAAGAGGAGACTCTGAAAAAGGGTATTCCAAAAGAAAACATCTTGAAACTCAGCCTGACAGGTAACATCACTAATCTTTTTATAGAATATGAAATTTACATGTTGCTTAAATTATACTATGAGTCTTGGTTCATATTTTCTGTTCAAAGAATAAGCAATCTCACAGAGTTAGAATCTACAGTATAGGTTTTCAGGGAATGGGTAGGAATAGGGAATAGAAAGTTAAAGCTTAAAGTGTACAGAGTTCCTATTTGCAATGATGTGAATATTTGGGGAATGGATGGTCATGGTGGTAGCACAACATTGTGACTGTAACAGCATTGCAATATATATCTGAATGTGGTTAAAAGGAAATGTGAGGTGGTATATATGGTAACAGAATAAACATTTAAAAATCCATGGAAATGCCCTACACAAGCAGTGAACCTTAAGTTAAACCATGGGGTATGGTAATACTACAGTCATAAAAGTGTGTTTTCATTGAGTGTAACAAATATTCCACATCAATGAAAACTGTTCATAATAGGGTGGCATAGGGGATTCCTATAGTTTATGCATAATTGTTCTATAAAACAACTTCTCTTTTAACAAAAATTAAACAAAAAGGAAGATCTTAGGGAACACTATCAGACAAACCCATATTGTGGGACATGCTACAAAACACCTGCCCATCACTGCTCAAAACCATCAAGGGATCTGAAACAAGGAAAGTCTGATAAATCATGACAGTCTAGAAGAGACTGAGGAGACATGATGACTAAGTGGAATGTGGTATCCTGGATGGGATCAGAAGAAGGACAGTCAGCAAAGACTAAGGAAACCTGAGTAAAGTATTGTCTCTACAATTGTTCATTACTGATGACAAATGAATTCATACTATTAGATGCTTAAAATAGGGGAAATTGGGTAAAGGATATATGTGAACTCTGTTAATCATGAAGTTATTCTAAAATAAAAACTCATTTAAAATAAAAGCAAAACAAAAAAAGAGTGGACAGTGAGCAATCTGAAGGAGAAGTCAGGAAAAAAAATTCCATTTACAATAGCGGCTAAAAGAATCACATATTTAGGAGTAACCTTAACCAAGGTTGGAAAGCACTTTTATTTAGAAAACTACAATGCTTTGCTAAACAAAATCAAAGAAGACCTAAATAAATAGAAGACCATTCCATGTTCATGGATTGGAAGACTCTCACTTCCAGAACTTAAAGCATATTACCTAGCTACAGTGATAAAAACAGCATGGTACTGGCATACAGACAGACACATTGATGAGTGAAACCAAATTGATGGTTCAGAAACAGAACCTCACATCTATGGTCAAGTGAAGTTTGACAAGGCTGTCAAGCCCACCCAGTTGGGGCAGAACAGTCTATTCAACAAATGGTACTGGGAGAACTGGATATCCATGTCCAAAAAGAGAACCCCTAGCTCATACCTTATACAAAAATTAACTCAAAATGAATCAAAGACCTAAATATAAAAGAACCATAAAAACTTCTAGACAAGACCTGGTGGTAGGTCATAGATTCTTAAATCTTACACTGAAAGCACAAGCAATGAAAGAAAAAATAGATAAATGGGACCTCCTCAAACAGTTTTGTAATTCATAGGACTTTGTTTAAAAAGGTGAAAAGGCAACCTATTCAATAGGAAAAAATATTTGGAAGCCACATATATGATAATGGTTTCATTTCCATGCTATATAGAGAGATCATACAACCGAATCATAAAAGAGAAAGCAATGCAATTAAAAAATGGACAAAAGTCTTAAATAGGCATGTCTCCAAAGAGGAAATATAAATGGTGAAAAATCACATGAAAAAATGTTCAATATCACTAGCTATTAGGGAAATGCACATCAAAACTGCAATGAGATATCATTTCACACCTATCAGAATGGCCACTATTAAAAAGACAGAGAACTACAAGTGTTGGAGAGGATGTGAGAAATAGGAACACTCCTTCACTGTTGGTGGGAATGTAAAATGGTGTAGCCTCTGTAGAAGAGAGTTTGGCGGTTCCTCAGGAAGCTAAATATAGAAATGGTATATCATCTGGAAATCCCTCTATTAGGAATATATCCAGGAGAAAACAGTGGTGTGCAATGTTGTCTGTTCATGTCAATGTTCATAGTAGCATTATACACAAGTGTCCATCAACCAATGAATTAACAAAATGTGGTATGTATATATGATGGAATATTATGATGCTATAAGAAGAAATGAAATTTTGACACACATGATAACATGGATGAACCTTGAAGACATTATTCTGAGTGAAATAAGCCAAGGACAAATATTGCATGGTCTCACTAATATGAACTAAATATACTCTAGGTTTTAACTCTGTTTATGCTTTATAAGTTATTAGGAGATAGGATGAGGGCTGAGAAGGGGTACTGATGCCTAATGTATGTTGAAGTCTTAATTAGCTTGAATGTCAAGGTGTGAAAATGGATAGAGTTGATAGTAACACATTATAGTGAGTAGAACTAACACAGCTGGTTTATAAATGGGATTGTGGCTAAAAGGGTAGTCTAGGGATGTAACTGTCAATTAAAAGAAAGCTAGAAAATAATCTAGGGACTGATTAACATAGTGAACCCAGAGGTGGATGAAGATTGTGGTTAATAGTACAAATATAAGAATGTACTTCTATGAGCTAGAACAAATGTACATCACTATTCCAAGGTGGTAAGAATATGGAGATGCATGGGAAAAATAAAATTAATATAAATTTGGACTATACTTAGCAGCCATATTGTAATATTCTTGCATCAATGTCAAATAAGGTTCTGTGTTAATAATGGGGGGTAAGGAATAATATACCAAATGTATGCCATAGACTATAGCTAGTGGTTATAGTCTGATGTTCTTTCATAATCTGTAACAAATGTTCCACAACAATGTAAAGTGTTGGTGGAGG
>JAQZBX010043168.1:0-21750 GCA_029593785.1 Cabassous unicinctus | reverse complement strand
TCGTTTTAAAAGATTTTAAAGATTTAAACATTTTAAATTTCTTTCAGTTCTTTCCCACTTTCCCATTCATTCTAGAGCCATATGTTGAGGCATCGATATGCCAGGTGCTGAATAAGGCTGCGCAACCAGACAGATCAGGTCCCTGGCCTCAGGGGGCTTAGCATCACCAGTGGAAGGGACAACAGATGTGCAACCAAACAATAATCAGAATCATTCCAGATGCAGTTAGAGGGATAGCAGGAGACTGGACCACATGAGCCCGGCCAGGGAGCTGTAGACTACTTAGGGCCACCATGTGGAGGTAGAAAATTCTAGCTGAGACCTGAGGGATATGAACAGGCCAGGCAGGGGAAGATCTGGGCCCAGAGAATTCCAGGAAGAGGAGGCAGCAAGTACAAAGGCCCTGAGACAGGACAGAGCTTGATGTCCTGGAGGAATGGCTGGAATTCTGGGGTGGAGAAACATATGGAATGGAATGAGAAGAGACACAAGAGGAGAGGCCACCAATGGGATGTGCATGCAGGGTCCGTGGGCCTTGGTGAGGAGCTGAGATGTTATTCTAGGTATACTGGAAGCCACCAAAAGGCTGCAGCAGAGAAGTGATACAGTAACAGTTACCCTTTAAAGATGTCACTCTGGTGCTATGTGGTCCTAAAAGGTCTTGAATGGGACATTAATAAAGGTTTACTAATCATGGGAGGCAGGGTAGTGTAGGAGTTAGGAGTGCTAGCTCTAGACTCTAGATTCAGAATACCTGGGAAGAAATCTAGCTTCCACCACCAACTTGGGCAGGTCACTCACCTCCCAAAGCTTTGGTTTGCTTATCTGTATACTGGAAAATAGAGTGCGGTTGTTTTAAGCATTATAGTAAGTGCTCACGATACGGTGACTATCATCATCATCATCATCACTGCCATTACCACCACCATCCTCACCGTCACCCCCATCATCATCACTACCACCACCATCATCACCATCAACACCACCTTCACCATCAACATTACCATCGCCATCATCAAAGCCATTATCACCATCATCGCCATCATCAACTCCATCAACACAACACCTTCTTCTTCACCACCATCGTCATCACCATCAACCTCATCACCATCATCAGCATCAGCATCTTCACCTTCACTACCATCATCACCTTCAACATCATCAACACCATCAACACCATCACCATCACCATCACCATCGCTATTACCTACATCATCACCACCACCATCATCACCACCACCACCACCACCACCGTCATCATCATCACAACGAGAAAAGCCTTTAAGAAGCCAGGTTTGAGCTCACAGCCATTCCTATCCCCTCCCACATGCCCACAGAGCACAGTGTTTTGGATCAGAGGATGGAAATCAGACCCTGAAGTTTCCTGAGCTTCACTCTGCAACTTTATATGTGCAAACTTGAAAAAGAAGCCCTGGGATACCTCACCGCGGTGCCTGAAGTACACGTGACAGAAACAAATAATGCAGGCACAGACTTCTGGAAATACCAGGTTTTCATCAAGACACACCACACAATGACCAAATTAGTGGGTTTTTTTAGCATGACCAGGAGCCTTGCTTTCTTGACGCTGAATCATTTGCTCCACTGCCTCCCCTGAGTACTTCAGTGTCCTTAGGTGGCAGAGGGGGAAGCTGTGGGGAAGAAAGCCTTTGGCAGAGGAGCAGATGAGCAGAGAAGTTCTCCTGGACTCGAAGCTCCTCGAACCCCAGGGAGAGCAGGGCTGGCAGATGGCACAGCCCCTCCTGCAGCTGATTAGACCCAGAATACTGTTTTGTAAACTGCTCTGGGATTCAAAGAAAAGACAGCCTCCCTTGCTCCATCAGCACCACTGCCTTCAGGGACATATTTAGAAAAGACTTTTCCTCCAGCTCCCAATCTGCCAAGTCCCATTAAAGAGACAAAGCCCTGGTTACAATACAAGGAAGGGCATAGGACCTATCCCGGGTGACCAAATGGGCCATGTGCCTGCATGGGGAGGGGGGGGTAGGCTGGCCCAACACAGGGGTCCCCAAATAGGGTGCCCCAGTGGAAGGCCCGGATTGAAGGGGAACTCAACCATCTGCTCCTTCATGAAGAGTAACAGCTGTTTGAGTGCTGTCTCTGCTGGGAGCCCTGAGATGCCAGGACAGGCGGTGTCACACAGCTCGCCAACTGGCATGACTCCTGCAGCCCAAACAGACATCCTTTCCAAGAACTTAAGCCTATTTTTCCCTAAGCGGTCCTCAGTGTGCTTAGCAACCGTCAGCCCAGGGTCCTAACACTTGGAGATTGGCTTTAGAAAACACCTAATAAGCTGTCAAGTTTTCAGGTACCAGCATCTTTCCTTCAATCCTCTCTTCCTCTCTTCTTCATTCCTCCATTCCCTCATTCATTCATTTTCAGATAGTAGCTTGCCAGAATGGTCAAGGGCACAGACTTTGTAAGCACATGCCCAGGATTAGAATCCCAGCTGGGTGAGCTTGTGCGAGCTACTTAACCTCTCTGTGCTCAGTTTCGCCATCAGTTCAATGGAGATCTGAAGGGTGCACCTTCTTCACGTAGAGAAAGGGTGATGTAACAGTTTATTAAGGAAATTAATTTATTAATCTATTTGTTGAGGTCCCACTATGTACCAGCACTGTTCTAGATGTTTGGAGCACATCCGTGAACAAAAAAAGACAAAAATTGCTGCCCTCAGGGAGCTGGCAGGCTAGTGGGGGAGAAAGACAATAAATGTTAAGAAGCAAGCAAGTGGTAAAGTATGGAGCGCTATAATGTTACGGGAAAATAAAAGGTAGAACGGGACAAGGGGAATTACTAGTGGGGGCGTGAGTGGCAGTAGCAGGTTTGCAATTTTGAATTGGGTGTTTGGGGGAGGACTCCCCTAGAAGCTGAAATTTGAGCCAAGACTTGAAGGAGGAGGGAGTGAATCAGCCATGGAGGTATCTGGGGGAAGAGCATTCCAGACCGAGCAGGCAGCCAGTGGAAAGGCCGCAAGGCAGGTGTGGTCCACTGTGTTTGAAGAACAGCCAGGAAGGTCGGGGTGGCTGGCACAGAGAGGGGGAGGGTGGAGAGGAGCAGAAGGTTGTGGTGGAGGTGAGCGGACAAGGAGGGCCTCAGCAGTCACTGAGCTCTGCTTTCACCCCGAGTGAGATGGGAGCCATTGAAGGGCTGGAAACAGCAGAGGGGCACTGGGTGCTGCTTTATGTTTTAAAAGGAGCCCTCTGGGAGAGTGGACACAGCTCAGTGGTTGAGCGCCTGCTTCCCTTGTACGAGGTTCTGGGTTCAATCCCCGGTACCTCCAAAAAAAAAAAATAATAATAAATAGCATTCTTCTTCTTCTTTTTTTTTTTAAAGAATCCCTCTGGCTGCTGAACAGACCGAAAGAAGGCAGGAAGACCAATGAGGAGGCTGTTGCAATAGTCTAAGCAGGAGATGGCGACAGCATGACCGGTGGTCGCAATGGCGGTGGTGGGAAGTGGTAGGTTCTGGACGTGTCCTGAGGGCAGAGACAACAGGCATTCCTGGGAGAAGGGGAGAGGACTCAGGGATGCTTGCAAGGGCTGGGGCCTGAGCCGCTGGAAGGGGTGGGAGGGTGGACGGACTGCCGTCCACTGAGACCAGGAAAGCCGCTGATGGAGCCTATTGGGGTAACGGCCAGGATGCTCAGTTATGGACGGGTTAAGTCTGAGAGGCCGACCAGACATCTGAGTGGAGATGGAGAGGAGACAGCTGGGCCCCGGACAGCGGCCTGGTCTGGGGCATAAACGTGGGCGTCAGTACAAACTGGACGAGATGACAGAGGCGAGTGTGGATGGAGGTCCTGGTGCCCCTGCATGGCAATTAGCTGGAGACAAGGGGAGCAAGTGAAGGAGACCGAGGATTGATGGGGGTGAAGGAAGGAGAGTAAGGAGAGTGGAGACCTGGAAGCCGAGTGCTGACAATGAGGAGCGGGGAGGGGTCTAGCACAGCAGATGCTGCTGATGGGTCCAGGAGGGCCTGACATGACCATGACATGACGTTCTACAACGCGGATGTTGCGGACAACCCAGACAAAAACCACTGCCATGGAGTGGGGTGGGTTTAAGAACAGATCCAACAAGCACATACTAGCACCTTAGACGTGACAGCTGGTATGCTAAAAAATCTCATTCCCTTGCAGCGTACTCTCCGCATTTTACAGACGAGGAAACCGAGGCGCAGAATGAGAATCACCCAGATTCCAGTGTGGGTCAGCCTGATTTCAGGGCCTGGGTATTACTGCAAAATACTGTCCCTAAGAATATCTGTGTGAGTAGGTGAATGAATCCTAGACTAACAGGGGCAGGAGTCAGCTTCCGGAGCCAGGCAGAGTGCAGGGCCAAGGTGTGGGGCCTGAGCTGCTCTGGGTGGGGGGAAGCTGAGAGCTGGGCAGACCTGTCACTCAAAGCGAGGTGACCTTGGACTAGTTACTTCCCTGCTCCAAGCCTCGGTGTGCCCGTCTTTAGGAGGCAATAAAGTTCCTAACCCACCAAACTCAGACATGAAAAGGCTTTCTAGCCGCTCACGCCCTGGAAAGTGTCTCCTCTATCTTCAGAGATCTCTCCTTCCTTCCGTAGCCCTGTTTGCCATACTCTAAGAATTCCCTGGCAATGATGACTGAAGAATGCACAACTATGTGAGTACACCAAATAGCATTGATCGTGCACTTTGGATGGATTGCATGCTTTATTAAGATGTATCGATAAAACTGATCTTTAAAAAAAATCCCCTGGCAGGACATTTTTTCCAGCTATCTAAGGGAAATTCCTGGCTGAGGCTAAGGCTCTGGCCTGCTGGCAAGCGGGATAGAGGACAGCTGGTCTCTCCCCGTGGAATGCCCCGGGGGCAGGACGTGTGAGGGCAGGGGGTGCCTGCTTACAGGAAATGATCGGCCCCAAGCTGAGTGGAGCTTTTGCATCTGACAGTGACATCGGCCTCCGCCCCCCACCTCAACATCCCCACCCCCCACACTGGCCCCCAACACCACCAGGCCCAGAATAATGAAGAATAATGGATACTTCAGGCATTTGCTTTCAAACACATTGCAGAAATTTAAAAGCAACAATGGTGAACGCCATTTCACATCCTGGTTTTAACAATTCCATTCAATGCATCAAACCTTCACTGGGCACAGCACTTAACAGAATCTTCTCCTTTAATCCTCACAACAGCCCTGTAAGGGGGCCTTGTTACTATCCTCAATTCAGAGACACAGACAGGTTAAGCCAGTCGCTCCAGGTGGCAGAGCCAGTAAGCGGCAGAGCTGGGATTTGAACCCAGGACTTTCCCGTCCATACTTTGAACCACTATGTTGTGCACCCTGGACGTGTGCAGCCTAGACCAGATTGTCCACCACGGCCTGGTGCCTGGAACCCAGCAGGTACTTGGGAAAAGCTCACTGACACTAAAGAAGGAAAGGCATGCCTGCCGGGGCATCTTCTTCCTGACTTCCCACTCAGCATTAGGGATGGCACAGCAGGACCAGGAGTGTGTGGACAGGGGGTGGGGACAGTCCCTTCCCTCACCCAGGCCTGCCGTCTCCCTCTCCCACCTGTGGCAGTGGCGTGGGGACGGTGAAGGGCAGGTCTGAGGGCAGTGGGCAGGGGAGTGTGTGCAGCTTTGCGACCCTCTGTGAACACCTGGACACTCACCCCAACAGCCACCAGCACGTGGACGCTGCTGACCAGAGGCATCTGCCCTGGTGGAAGGTGGCTCACGGGTTATCTTTGGTCCTTATAAGAAGCTTCAGCTTTGCGCAGTGGCAGTATCGTAGCCAATGAGGTTTATCCGAGGCGCGATTATTGCTAATTGAAAACTTATAAGAAGCTTCAAGGGGACCCACTGCTTTCCCCCCCAGGCTGTACGGCCATAAGACATTCACTGAGCTTCGCCTATCACCCAGGCTGTTCTCCCTATTCCAGAGAGCGTCTACAGAGAGTCCCCACCACCCTGGGTGCCCCATCTCACCTGGGGTCAAGCCCAAGCCCTGGAATGGTTTGCGAGGCCCTACGAGTTGACGCAGCAGGCCTGCCTGCCATATTTTGAAGTCTTCCGCTAGGTTGGCCCTTGGCTGGCATGTGGGACCTTGGATTTTTAGGAGACCCACCTCTCCCTTAACTGGCACAAGTCACTCACTGTGCCTAAACTGTCTTCACAAACAAGATGGTTGATGCTGAGCATCTGCTTTCCTTCCGAGAGCTGGGAATTTGGGTCCATGCCCAGCAGAAGGTGCCTAAATGATCGGCCCTGTTATGAGTTGGATTGTGCCCCCCAAGAAGATACGTTGAAATCCTAAGCCCCCACGACCTCAGAACATGACCTTATTTGGGTCATTACAGACGGAACTCAGCAAGTTAAAATGCAACCATACTAGACTAGGGTGGCCCTTCATCCAATATGCCAGGGTCCTTATCAAAAGGGGAGACACACACAGACACAGGGAGAGAAGACGGCCATGTGACCACGGAGGCAGAGGCTGAGCTGGGCCACAAGCCAAGGAACACAAGGATTACCGGCCACCACCAGAAGCCAGGAGAGAGGCACGGCACAGTACACAGCCCGTGATTCCAGCCTTCTGGCCTCCAGAACTGGGAGACAATACATTTCTGTTGTTCTACCCCATTTGTAGTACTCTGTTATGGCAGCCCTAGGTTACTAAGACGGCCCCCAATAAAAAGCCTGGGCACCGAGCCTCTAACCAGCTTCCCTGGCAGATAACATTTCACACAAGTTGTCACAACTTGTTGCTGGAGGAATTAAGCCAGTCCCGGGTGATGCCACTGGGAGAGGAGCTCCGGAAGCTTGTGTCTGGTTTCCCCCAGTCTCCGCCCCACGTGCCTTTCACCTTTGCTGACCTTTACTCACCTCATGGGCCTGAGTCCTACGAGTCCTCTTAGAGAGTCATCAAACCTGAGGATGGTCCTGGGGACCCCAAAACACTCCATGCCTCGATCTGTCTCCCCTCACCCTGCACTCCAGCTGCCCTGGCCTCCTGGCTCTTCCAGGAACTGCCAGACGTACTCCTGTTCCCAGCCTTGTGCTTGCTGTGCCCTCTACCTCATTCCCTCCCCTCCTCTGGGTCTGCCCAGCTGCCATGACACATATGGCACGACGGTGTAGCTTAAACAATGGAAATTTCTTGGCTCATGGTGCCAGAGGCCAGAAGTCCAAATCCAGGTGTGCTGTCAAGACCATGCTTCGCACTTTCTCCCGGCATTGGTAGTGCATCAGCGCTGGCTGCCGGCGATGCCCGGGGTTCCTTGGCTTGTATGTATTCCTGCCTCACATCATGACCATGGCCCCTCCTTTATCCTCCAGGTTCTAGTGACTTCCAGTTTTCAGCTCCTCTCTGCGGCTTTCTCTAGTCTATGCCTGAATTTCTTCTGCTTATAAAGACTTCCACTTGTCTGAATTAAGAACCACCCTCATCCAGTTAGGTCACACCTACACTAAAAATAACATCTTCAAAAGGTCCCATTTGCAATGGGTTCACCCCCACAGGGATACGGCTCAAGATTAAGAACAGGTCTGAATGGGGGGCATAATTCAATCCATCATACATGTCACCATCAGACAGCCCTTCCTTGCTCACCCTTTATAATTGAGCAGGCGCCTCCGCCCCCTGCACTGCTTAGTGTTTCTCCACCCAAAATGTACACGCATGTGTTTATCCACCACCTGCCGCCCCTAGAATGTAAGCTCCACAAGGACAGGAGTGCTGGCAGCTTGTTCACTACAGCACGGCCCCAAGAGTGCCCCATGCACACTGACTGAGTAACAAATGGATATTCCTGCCTTCACCTCATTCTCCAACAGCCTTCTCAATGTTCTTGCCTGGCTCAGGCTTGGTCTTCAAGATGTGGCTCAGACGTTCCACCAGGAGCTCCTCAGGGGCCTAAGACAAGGCCCTCAAGAAATCTTTGGAGAACTGTTTCTCTGCTTGTATCTGGAATCACATCCATTTAGTGTATTTATGCAGGTTCTCTCCGGCTCTTCAGACCTTCTCACTTTGAAGTCTTTTAGTAATTAAAAGTTGGGGCTTCAATTACTGCTTTATAACCATTGTTTGTTGATGGCTAAATGTTTCAGCAATTTGAGGTAGAGATGGGACTAGCCAGAAACAAGAAAAGGTAGTGAAGAGGTTGTTTCCACCTCCCATGTATTTTACAGGTAGTTTTTTTAAAAAAAAGATTTATTTATTTATTTATACCCCCCTCCCCTTGTTTTGTGCTCGCTGTCTACTCTCTGCGTCCATTCACTGTGTGCTCTCTGTGTCTGTTCATCTTCTCTTTAGGAGGCTCCAGGAACCGAACCTGCCACCTCCCATGTGGGAGAGTGGCGCTCAATTGCTTGAGCCACCTCTGCTCCCTGCTTTTGTTGTCAATCTCATTGTGTTTCCTTTTTGTGTCTCCTTGTTGTGTCAACTTGTTAGGTCAGCTCCCCGCACTAGCCTGTCGCACCAACTCGCTGTCTTCTCCAGGAGGCACTGGAAACCGAACCCAGGACCACCCCCCCCATGTGGTAGTCAGGAGCTCAATTGCTTGAGCCACATCTACTTCCCTATGGGTAGTTTTAATGCCTGTGTTTTTTTATGATGATGAAGACTGAGAGCTTTCCTTGTGCTACATGCTGTACAGGCAGGATCATTCAATCCTCAGCACTAATGTTGTCCTGATTTTACAGATGAGGGAACTGAGGCCCAGACAGGCTCAGTGACATGCTCAAGCCCAGCAGTGAGCCCAGCAGAGCCCTGATGCTAGCACCCAGCCCCGAACTGCTTGCTACCTGCTCCATGAGGGATCAATACAGTCTAGAATCCAGGCATCTGTAAATGAGTTCCTGGAATAATTGTTCCAGTTCTTGGCTTCTCTTTGTCTGCCAAGACCTGGCTTCCAAGATTAATGAAGACACAGCAGCTGAAGAAAGCGAGGAGAGAGATACGGAACAGCTGCCTTCGTACAGTTTTCCATTCATTCCTTCAACAAACACTTATCAAGTGTCTAGTCCATTCCAGCTGCGGTTCCCATGAGGGCTAGTGAGATATATTTTCAATATACCCACTTTGCCTGCATCAAGCTAAAGGGATTTCTGTTCTTTGCAGTCAATCATTCCATTAACCAGTATTTACTGAATGCCTACTATGTGCCAGGCACTCACTGCTATTTGCTGAAACCCAGAGTCAAGGCTCTGGCCACTCAAATCTGGACCCACTAGAAGCCAGACTCAGTGGCAAGGCATCTGGGAGATTTCTTAAGGCTTGACCTTGGATCAGTGCATTGAACCTGGATCAGTGCATTGAACCTGGACCAGTGCATCTAACCTGGACCAGTGCATCCACCCTGGATCAGTGCATCCACCCTGGATCAGTGCATCCACCCTGGATCAGTGCATTGAACCTGGATCAGTGCTTTATGGGACTAGGCAAGGAATGCACTTAACTTCCAGCCCACTGATGATCTCATGTGTCTTCCACCCTCCAGGACCCTTCCACTTCCAAAGGAAGAGCAGAGTAGAGGGGAACAGGTTGCCCACCCCCAAAGTGGGGACTCCACTCACCTCCAGGAGCTGTGCAGCACTTGGCCGGGTTTCTGGGTTCTTATCCAGGGCTATCTTCAGGAAGTCCCGGAACTCCACAGACCTGGGAGGACAGATGTCAGCAGTTAGCTCCGAGCAGGCGAGAGTCTGTGATGTCTTCCCCATATCCCAGACTCCACTCTCCCAGGGAGGGTTGTGCTTCCCAAGCCCACCCCAAAGGACAAAGAGACCTTTGCAAGCTAAAACATCACCTGCCTCTGTCAGGGACTTTGCCATGACCTTCTCCAACCCAAGCATTGTCCAGATGGGGAAATGGAAATCGGAGAGGGCAGGGGCATGCCCAGGGTTGCACAGGCATTATGGCAATGCTGGGATCTAAACCCAAGCCCCCGTGGAGGCTGGTGCTCAGGCGGGGCTCACCTTCCCCCTGATGGGATGTGGCTCCTTTGAGTCACCCTGTTTGCTTTGACGGGGATCCCATAGTGTGAATACAGTGGAAGGAAAGAGGCAAGGGGGGCCCAGCAATCTCAGAAAGGCCAGAGACTCCCCAGGCCCGACCTCCCTCCCACCACCCCCACTGCCCCCTGCCCCTTGCCTGGCACCTGTTGGGCCTCCGGCAGAAACCTTCCCACAGGCCTGGCTGCTCCTTACCACTTAGAGGGCATGAGCAGCGTGGGCGGGTCCGACTTGGCGATCTTGAGCAGGACACGCATGGGGTTGAGCTCGTGGTGCGGGGGCTCGATCTGGGCCATCTCGATCAGCGTGATGCCCAAGGACCAGATGTCGGCTTTGTAGTCATAAGGCGTGTCCTTCATGGTCTCACACATCACCACCTCCGGGGCCATCCTGGACCAAGCAAGGGACAACAGAGGGCTAAGCACCTGGCCGCCACAGGACCTCCACAATGTTAGGGCTCGGCAGCATTCCCGAATCGTTCTTTGCTTTACTTTAGATCCCACTGTGTTTCCTTAGGAGCGTCTTCCCACAGAAATAAGGCCTTCAAAGCGGCTCCACCTCCACGGCCTGCTGCAGTTCCTGATGCCTACCACAAGATGGCAGCAACAATCCAGAACCCAGAGTCCTGAGGAAAAGGGTGGTTGGGGGCAGAGGGGAGGGGACGAGAGAACATAGCAACGTAGAGAGAGGGACCAGGGCAAGAAAAGGAGAAAGAGGAGCAAAAGGGCAGAGAGAGAAAGAAAGAGTGAGTAACAAGCAAGCAAGGAGCCCAAACTCTACAATGGGAAGACAGAAGTAATACGCATTAAAAAATTACAAAAACAAGATGAAACAGAAAGTGTTTAGGTGTGAAATTGAGTTTGTTTTTTATTTTGCAAGAAGCAGTTTTGAAAAAGAAGGAAATGCTGTGGACTAGAGACATGAAGGTGGGGACAGAGCTTGTATCGTTCTCATTAACAACTCCCCCCGCCCCCCAGCACCAGCCCACTCAGTAAACACTTGTCGAATAAATTAAGAATTGAACCCTGTTTTAGGGCTTCCAGTTCAGCAAGTACTCATGGGGCATTTTCTATGTGCGTCATTTCATTTAATCCTCACAACAGCCCTATTAAGTAGCTGCTATTATATCCCTATTTTACAAATAAGGAAATCGAGGAACAGGGAAGTTAAGCAACTTGTCCAGGGTCACATCACTAGTAGGTGGCGTCGGTTAGACTCTAACCCACAAGCTGACTCAGGATCCCTGGCCCCCTGGCCTCTCTCCCTGGATTCCACCCAGAGGTCACCTTGGGGAATGTCAGGTTTAAGGTTCAGTCCACCACTCAATTTCCAGAAGCTATGTGACTCACCAGTAAGGCGTTCCTATGAAGGAATCTCGTTTCTGCAGAGTTTTCAGATTCTTGGCAGATACACCAAAATCAGCTGCAAGACAAAAATCTCAGATGGAGTATTTGATGGACATTCCTCCACCCATGGCCCTGGGTTAAAACCCCATGATGGGGGGAGGGGGTGAGTGGATGTGGCTCAAGCAGTTGGGTACCCGCCTCCCACATGGGAGGTCCCGGGTTTGGTTCCCAGTGCCTCCTAAAGACGATGAGCTGACGCAACGAGCTGACACAACAAGCTGACGCAACAAGCAGCAAGCAGATGTGGCTCAAGCGGATGGCCACCCGCCTCCCACATGGGAGGTCCTGGGTTCGGATCCCGGTGCCTCCTAAAGAAAACGAGCAGACAGCAAGCAGGCACAATGAGCAGACACAGTGAGTAGACAATGAGGAGACAGACGAGGGAGCCATCTCTGGGGAGCAGGGGAAGCCCGTGATGTGAACTCAGGGATACATATTCCACATCCACTAACAGATGCTATTTTCTACCTAGCAAATGAGTAGTCATTTAAAATATAATATCTGCCACTATAAGGAGGTATTGAGATGGGAATGTTTCTACCTACTAATGAGAATGTCAAACGGCAGGAAGAGCTTTCAGAAAAGCAGTTTGGCAATAAGGAGCAAGAACTTTAAAATATCTACTCTTTTTACCCAGTAATTCCAAACACTAGGAATCTACCCTAATGAAACATTCCTATATACATATGCAAAAAAATATATGCATAAGTATGTTTCTCAGAGTACCATTATAAGAGGGACAAATTAAAAACAACCATCATTTTTCCACTCAGAAACCTTTTCCAAAAAAGGATTTAAGTTGGGAAACGGATGTGGCTCAAGTGATTGGGCTCCCGTCTACCATATAGGAGGTCCAGGGTTCGATTCCCGAGGCCTCCTGGTGAAAGGCAAGCTAGCCCAGGCGGAGAGCTGGCCCACGCGGGGTACTGGCCCACATGGAGAGCTGGCACAGCAAGATGACGCAACAAAAAGAGACACAGAGGAGAGACAATAAGAGACATAGCAGACCAGGGAGCTGAGGTGGCGCAAGAATTTGAGTGCCTCTCTCCCACTCTGGAAGGTCCCAGGAGCGGTTTCTGGTGCCGCCTAAAGAGAAGACAATGAGACACAGAAGAACACACAGAGAGCAGACAGCAAGTGCAAAACAATGAGGTGGGGAGGAGGGAAATAAATAAATATATCTTAAAAAAAAAAAAAAAAAGGATTTAAGATGACGCATCAAACACACACACACAGAGCAATTAGGAGAGATAAGAAAGATAACGTAAAGGATGAATGAAATGAACAGAATAATTAAGAAAAGTGTGATACACTCTCATATTATGGAGTACTTTGCAGTCATTAAAATTAATTTTGAAGTATTTTTAACAAGTAAAATATTTATTTTATAAGGCTAAGTGGGGGAACACAGGGGGATGTTCAGTTAAATATATGGTCAGAATTATGTCTCCCTCCCCCCTCTCACTGCCCCTGCAACAAAAAAAAAGGTAAAAATACACATTGACCTGACTTGGAGGAAATATACCAAGTGGCTTAAATGGTTGTGTATGGGTAGTAAGATTAGGCAAGGTTTTTCCTACTTTTCTGAATTCCATAAATTTGGCATGATGAACATGTATTACTTTCAGGATCAACCAAAAAGAAATACTATTTCTCTTTAGACACACATATCCAACATGACCAGTTTTGCTTCTCACACCTACTGCCAAGAGAAGAAGCCAGTGCTACAAAGAGAAATTTTCTCAGCACTCCTGCCTTCAGGGACAAAGTTTCCTCTTGATTAAAAAATAAATTTAGGGTTATTTTAGCTTAGCTCTAACTTAGTTTCACCCCTCTACATGGTACAAGAGTTGTCTAAACTTGTTATTGTAAGGGTAACAGGGAAGCAGGTGTGGCTCAATGGATAGAGCTCCCGTTTACCATGTGTGAGGCCCCGGGTTCGCTTCCCGGGGCCTCCTTGTGAGGACAGGCCGGCCCACGCAGCGCAGTGGGCTGAAGCAGCGGGACCTCACAGCAAGGGGGAGATAAGCAGACACGGAAGAAACACACAGCGAATGGACACAGCAAGCACAAGCAGCAAGGGGGGGATAAATAAATAAATAAATAAATCTTTAAAAAATAAAAAAAAAGGGTAACAGCTCTACCTCCCCTTGTTTGAATCCATGAAAAACCCTGCACTTAGCTCTTCTGTATTTCTTTGGTTCCTGAATATATTATTAGCCTCTTCCATTCAAGTTCTTATTATCACTGGCCTGGGGCAGGAGGGGGAGCAGAGAACACAATGGGGAGGAACCAAAAGCAAACAAGTCCTTGCTCTGGGGCAGTTCACAGTTTGGAGGGGGAAGCAGATAGTAATCCAGCAAACACAAACAGACACCCCATCATAATGGAAAAGTGATGGCAAGATGGCAGTGCAGGGTTGGCAGAGTCTACAGGAGGGGGAGGACATGACCTTGAGAGAATGTTAGGGCAGGAAGGAAGGGCCTGGGAGGTCCAGCCTCCCAAGCTGCTCATTCATTCAGCAGTATCAACTCAAGGACTATTACATGCAGAGATTAGAAGAATGAACCAAAGTGCTCGCCCTCAGGGAATGCAGAGTTAATGCTTAGCAGGTACAGAGCTGCTCTTCAGGGAGAGTTTTGGTAATGGATGGCAGCCATGGTAGCACAATATGAATGTGATTAACACCACTGAATGGTGTAGCAGTTTGATAGTATTTATGAATTCCAAAAAGAGATATTATGTTTGTAAAGTGGTCTTTTCCTCTGAACATGATACCCTTTGATTGATTTAAATTGAAAGGCTTTACATTTACTTGATTAAGTCAAGATTAGGGTGTGCAGGGTTGAGTCCCCACCCGCCCCTGGTGGGCTATATAAACGGACAGAAACAGAAACACAAGAGAAGCAGATACACGAGAAAAGAGAGAGTCCATAGACATAGTCTCTTTTCCATAGAAAAGAGAGAGAGGCCCCAGAAAGAGAGATGAGCCATTTGCCTGATAGTTTACAGATGACCTTGTGAAGAGAACAGAGCAGCTGAGCCCAGAAAGAAATAAGTCCCAGTAAGAGAGAAAAGCCCTATGCTAGCCTACAGCTGGAATCGGAAGAAGCTGGACCCACGGAGCCTTAAGAGGAAAGAGGAAGGCTGAACCCTTGCAGACCTTGCCCACCATCTTGCTCCAACACATGGCAACAGAGTTTGGTAAGGAAGTAACCTGGAGCTGGATTCTTTGGGGCCTTCTAACTGTAAGCTTTTATCCCAAATAAATACCCTTTATAAAGGCCAACAGATTTCTGGTACTTTGCATCAGCACCCCTTTGGCTGACTAATACAAATAGTCTATTAATACTTGAATGTGGTTAAAATGGGAAATTCTCGGTTGTATATATGTTACCAGAACAATTTAAAGTCATACACAATTGTACAAAGCATGGGACTGTATAATACAATGAATCCCGTGGTGGAAGATGAACTGTGGGTAACAACAAATATGAGAATGTTCTCATGAACTACAGCAAGTATATTATATACTTGTCATTAACTGGGTGGGTTGGGGGAGAAATACACCAAATGTAAGATATGGGCTATAGTTGGTAGTAATGTTTTGATGATGCTCTTTGTTTGTAACAATTATTTCACAACAATGCAAGGTGTTGGTGGTGGAGTAATATATGGGGGTCCTGTATGATGATATGCATGTTTGTTTTGTAAGTTCACAACTTATATTCTATACTTATTGTTTATGGATGTTCATGTATGAATGATAAACTTCAATTTTAAAAAGTTTTTTAAAAAAAAAGCTATACACAGAGTGAACCCTAATTTAAACTATGGACTAAAGCTAATAATCTAATAATATTGATCCCTCAACTGTAACAAAGGTACCAAGCTAACGCAAAATGTTAACAACAGCTTTTTCCCCCACAACAGGTTTGCCGCCAGAACACAGGGGTCTTGAAAACCACTGCTACGTCTTAAGCCAAAACAGGAAAGGAAAAGACTCGTTTTCAACACCGTCACTGGACAAATAGATTCAGGCAAGTCCGCCATGACTGGCCACCTGGTCTACAAATGTGGTGGAACTGACAAAAGAGCCATCGAAAAATGTGTGGAGGAGGCTGCTGAGATGGGGAAGGGCTCCCTGGGGCTCCCATAAACTTCGAGAGCAGCATGTATTATGTGACACCCCAGGTCACAGACGCTTTATCAAAAAGGCCATCACAGGCACATCGCAGGCTGTGCTGTGCTGTGCTGTGCTGTGCTGTCCTGACTGTGGCCGGGGGTGTCGGTGAATTTGAGGCTGGTGTCTCCAAGAAGGGGCCCACCCGTGAGCGTGCCCTTCTGGCTTACACACTGGGTGTGAAACAACTACTTGTCGATGTGCACAAAATGGATTCCACTGAGCCACCCCACAGCCAGAAGAGAGATGAGGACACAGTGAAGGAAGTCAACACCTCTATTAAGAAACTTGGCGACAACCCGGACACAGTAGCCTTTGTGCTAATTTCTGGCTGGAATGGAGACAACGTCTTGGAGCCAGGCGCTCACATGCCTTGGTTCAAGGGAGGGAAAAGTCTCCTGTAGGGACAGCATTGGCAGTGGGACCATGCCGCTTGAAGCTCTGGATCACATCTTGCCACCTACTCGTCCAGCTGACAAGCTCTTGCATTTGTCCCTCCAGCATGGCTGGAGGTACTGGTTCTGTCCCTGCGGGGCCGAGGGGAGACAGGTGTTCTCGAACCAGGCATGAGAGTCACCTTTGCTCCAGTCAACGCAATAATCCTTTTTTTTGGTGTTAGTATTTCCTTTGCTATAAAGCACTGAAATAAGTTAAACAGGTGGGAGGCTGGGCAGTCCTCCCAGCCACTCCCTCCACAACCCCTGGGAGCTGTTGAATGTGACAACTGAAGGCAAGTCTGCTGACATGCACCATGAAGCTTTGAGTGAAGCTCTTCCCGGGGATGATGTGAGCTTCAATGTCAAGAGTGTGTCTAAAATGTTCGTCGTGGTAACGTGGCTAGTGACAGCAAAGATGACCCACCAATGGGAGCAGCTGACCCCTCGGTGCTGGCTGTGCACCTGCTGTCCCGTCACCCAGCTCACATTGCTTGCAAGGTGCTGAGCTGAAGGAGAAGATGGATCGCAGTTAGGGTAAGAAGCTGGAAGTTGGCCCCAAATTCTTGAAACCTAGCAATGCTGCCGTTGTTGACATGGCTCCTGGCAAGCCCATGTGTGGTGAGAGCGTCTCTGACTATTCTCCTCTGGGTCGTTTCGCTGTTTGTCATGTGAGACAGATGATGGCTGTGGGTGTCATCAAGGTAGTGGACCAAGAAGGCTGCTGGAGCTGGCCAGGTCCTCAAGTCTGCTCAGAAAGCTCACAAGGCTCAATGAGTATTCTCCATAACACCTGCCACCTCAGTCTTAATTAGAGGTGGAAAAACAGTCTCAGAGCATTTGTCTCAATTGACCAGTTAAGCTTCACACTAAAAGACTGTCAAATAGGGAAGCAGCTGTGGCTCAATTGGTTGGGCTTCCGTTTACCATATGGGAGGCCCCGGGTTTGATTCCCGGGGCATCCTGGTGAAGGCAAGCTGGCCCGCACAGTGCGGTGAGCAGGCGCAGCAAGAATGACCCAACAAAGGGAGACAAGCAGATACAGAAAAACGCAAAGCAAATGGACAAAGAGAGCACAAGCAGCAAGGGGGACAACGACAAACAAATAAATAAATACAAATAAATCTTTAAAAAAAAAAAAAAAAAAGATTGTTGAATACTAACAATGCATTGCAAAACCTTCGGAAGGAAAGAAATGCTTTGTGGACCACTTGTTTGTTTTGTCTGGCGGTTTTAAAGTTATGCATTTTTAAAATCAGTCTTTTTAAAATGAAAACAGCTTGACCAAAAATCTGTCAAGAGAATTTTGGGATCTGTTAAAACAAAGTTAAATGAGAAACCTGTGTCTTCTTTTGAAAGGTCAACCCTGAATTGCTTAAGCAAAAGACTACAAGTTGGGGAGCAGATGTAGCTCAAGCAGTTGAGTGCCCGCCTCTCACACGGGAGGTCCCGGGTTTGGTTCCCTGTGCCTCCTAAAGATGAGCAGACATCAAGCAAAAACAACGAGCAAACAGATAAGGGAGCCATCTCAGGGTAGGAAAAAAAAAAAAAGATTACAAGTTGCCCATAATCTGTTTCTGGTGTTCAATCTGCTGAAATATGAGAAGAATTTGATAGTTCAGGGTTGAGCAATTTTTTTTCTAGGACAGGAATTGAGGTATTTTGTTTTGTTTCTTCTCACCTATGGCTAAGGAGTGGGATCATTACTTAAGTTGACTTACGTACTTAGTAAAAAAACTTAAGGGAGTGGTTTGTTGGTTGCAACATTTGGTTAGGACAGAAATGTAAAGAGTAACCTGTAATGTTTATAAGCTACCTAAGAAGAAGGCCACATTCTGTAATAAAGGCCATGTGTTGTGTATAGAACTGTAATTTTGTATAGTTACAGCAACATTGGGTAAATTTGAGAGTTAATTGTATCTAGGGTCAAGGAAAAATAAAGATACTGGAAGTTGAAAAAATGTTAATAATAGGGAAAATTGGGGAGGGGAGGGGAATATGGGGACTCTACTTTCTGCATGATTTTTTGGTAAACCGTCAAATGCTCTAATTTTTTTTTTTTTTTTTAACAAAAAAGTAACACAAAAACAAAGTCTGCACTCTCGTGCGGCTTGGATTCTAGTGGTGGAGACAGGCACTCAATAAACACATCCGTAAGCAACACAATTCCTGGTCCAGAGGGGGCTATGATGAGGCAAGGCAGAGGGAGAGGGGGGGTGGGAGGCTATTTCAGACAGGAGGCCAGGAGCTGGGGGCAGTGTCTGTGGGCAGCAGAAATGGCAGCTGAGTAAGAGGCCTTGGGCTGGAAACAAGCCGGGACAGGGATAGTGTGGCCGGAGGGAGAGGGATGGAAGGAGATAAGGTGGGAGGCAGGCAGGGGTCAGAGTTTCAACATCTCAGACCCTCGCTCTCCCCGTCTGTGACCCGGGGATAATGATACCATAGAGCTACCTCGTACGGTGGTCGCGAGTATTAGCTCCAAGCCTGACTCCTGGCAAAGGCTGGTAAATGGGGCGACGGTGGTATTCCAGGGGGCAGGCGAGCCAGCCCAGCCTCATTAGGGCAAGTCTGAGGCTGTACCCAGACCTCCCTCCTGGAAGGCTCAGGAAAGCTGGTCTCTGTGCCCAGTTCTAAATGGACGGTGATTGTTCTTTGCTGCTAAGGGCCTGCAGGGGGAAGAGTCTGGCCAGCGAGTGGGGGCAAGGGGTCCCTGGGCCTCCTGGGTGAGAAGGGGAGCTGGACTCAGCCCCTTACGGCTGGGTCAGCCTGGACCTCACAGGGGTCTGGCACCCCTGCAAACACCAACAAACATCATCCCAGGAAATCTTTTGGGAACAATGACTGCTGTTCAGATCTATTCAGAGGGAGGCAGAAGCTTGCCCCTTCCCTCACCCCCCACCACAGGCCCTGCTGATAAATATGAGAAGTTGGGGGACAGAAACCATTAACACTCACAATGACACATGAGTGGTCCCCAGAGACTGGGCTGGCTTTTTGGGTAGCTGCTTCTTCCCCTCCCATGTGGGGCTGCCCTCCGCATAGTCCAGGGACAGTAGCTCTCTCTGGCCCTGGGGCAGGGGTGGTCCTGAGCCTGGGGATGGAGGGGCTGCTGCCCTTGGCCAATTCAAAGGGGATTTCCGCCAGGCAGGCTCTTCTGATGAAAACCGTGCCCCTCACCTTCTCTCGTTTTAAAACAAGAATCAGGGGCAATGAATGTCAGTGGACTTGTAGGGAATTTCCCTCTACAGACCATAATCCCATAAAGGCAGAGACCATTTCCGCTTTGTCCACCAGGTTTTGGAAGATAAGTCTGACAGTCTATTTCTGGAAATAGGTCTCCCCAAACAGATTTGTACTGTATATATATATGGATGCTCACAAAAGCATTATTTGAAAGAGTGGAAAATTGGGAACGACTTAAATTGCTATTGGAGCTTGGGTTGGCAAATGGGTCACTAAATTATGGCTCGCCCCAGCTGTGGAATAACACACAGCCCTGAAAAAGAACGAGGTTGCACCTGTATGCACTGCTGCAGGCTGATGCGTGTTACACAATGCATAAGGATTCCAGTTGTACTTTAAGAACAATCTATGCATATCATCAGCGCATATGCATATAAACACAGAACAGGGTCTAGAGGCTGGCACACCAACACTAACAATGATCGTCATCCCTGGCACTGGGATTCTGGTGAGGGCCACAGACAGAGGGGGCCTTACTTTTTTTTTAAATTTGAGGTGCTTTTCTTTTTCAAAATGTTTAGATAAAGTTGGCATTGCTTTTATGGTTTAAGAAAACTGAATGCATATGGCAACTTTGTTTTTGGTGGGTTTTTGTTTTTTCCCTTTTCTAGATAAGACCCAGTAAGGGCGGGGAAGTGGTTTGAAAGAATCTCACACCTCGTGGGTGGGAGTGTGAGCTGGTGGAGCCAGTATGAAGGTGCGTGGCTGCAGGTGTTTACAGAAACCTTAGCCACAGTTCAGCCCTACACGTCTACTTCTGAGAATTCCTCTTAATGGACCTATTACAGAGAGACCCACAGAGCCATGGAGCAGCCCGCTCATCCCTGCTTTATTTATTGAGGGAACATTCATGAGAAACCTAAACATCCAACTTTAGGGGCTTCATAAAGAAGGTCAATTATGGTTTGTGCAGGTAATGGAATACCAAAATAAAAAACTGAATTAGTCATGTTTTGGAGGAGTATTTTTTTTTAAAGACTTATTTTTATTTCTCCCCCCCTCCCGCCCCACCCCCTTGCTGTTTGCGCTCGCTGTCTGCTCTCTGTTTTGTTTTGTTTTTTCTTTTAGGAGGCACGGGGAACGGAACCCAGGACCTCCCATGTGGGAGGGAGGTGCTGAATGGGTTAAGCCACCTCCACTTCTGTAGGAATATTTAAGCTTATAGGGAAAATGTGCCGACATGATTAAATTTCAAGAGCAGATTAGAAAACTGTATATTTACTATGATCAAATTTTTTAAAAATACCTGTTCATCTAATAAAAGCTAAATATTTATTGAGAATTTACCAGATGCACAACACTATGCAAAAAGCCTTTTGCATGTCATTTGTAGCTTCGTCTGTGTCATTTGCATATCATCTGCATATAGCCATATGCATATCCTTTATGCTATGACCCTCTACAGGAGGGATTATTCTTATCCCTATCATACAGATGAGGAAACTGAAGTTTAGGGAGATTTAGTAACTTGCGGGAAGGTCCCCCAGCTCTAACGAGCAGATGTGATGCCCAGTCTATGTTCTTCACCACTCCATGGTCCCACCTTTCTGTGCACAGAAAAAAGACAGGAAGGAAGTCCACGGTGATTCTATCTGGTAGGAGCAGGAGTGACTTTAAATTTCTGTCTTGTGGGTCTGATCATTCCAAATGGTCTACATTACTCTCTATGGTGTGTGTGTGTGTGTGTGTGTGTGTGTGTGTATACTTTTCTGTTTGCAAAGGCAATGCTACTCATTAAAGAGTCAAACATTACAGATTAAAAATCCCCTATAATCCTGACAGAAATAAACACGAGTTTGCTGTATAGGGCTCCAGATTTATATATATATTTGTACATATATACATGTACATACATATAATTTTTATGTATTTGTTACTCTAAAACCTGAAATCAGATTAAACATACTATTTTGCAACCTGTTTGCCCCTTCAGTTTGTATTGTACATCTTTACAAGAGATCATACATTCCCTAGAACTTAATTTTCAATAGCTGAAAAGGATTCCATTGTACGACTATTCCGTAATTTAATTAAACCTCCACTGGAGAACACTAGGGTCATTCCTGATTTTTTGCTAATACAAATATTGTTGCAATGAATATCTTTGTGCATATCTTTATATACATGTATAAATATCATGTATTACTTTTATAATCAGAAAATCAATCATATATACAGTGTAAAATACACTGTATATTATACAGGCACACACAAAGAGAACTTTGAATGTATGAAGATGCACAGGAGAATTTCTCATTTGTCCCCGTGACTGTAGGTGACCAGAAGAATCCAAGCTAAGTGGCGTCTTGTCCCAGACAATTCCAGGCAAATTAAAACCAAACTAGGGGAGCAGATGTAGCTCAAGCGGTTGAGCACCTGCTCCCCACATGGGAGGTTCCGGGTTCAGTTCCCAGTGCCTCCTAAAAATAAAAAGAACAAACAAGCAAACAAATGAAAAAAAAACAACTCAAAG
>JAQZBX010043167.1:0-21764 GCA_029593785.1 Cabassous unicinctus | reverse complement strand
TCCTTGGTTACTTCCACTGGTCTGTTCTTGCCATTACTGCCTGGAGGGGGATTCAGATGCTGGGGCACGGGTAGGGATGGAACAGATGGGCTCTGGGCCTGATATTTCCCATCCATTCTTTTTTTTTTTTTTGGCTGGTCCTGTTTTACAGTAGAAGGCAGTTTCTGGACACTTGACTGACCAGTCAGTCCAAGCTCATGGTAATGACTTCTCATTAATTAGCATATGTCCATATTAAGGTTTCAAGCCAATGCAAATTTTACATGCCAATCCCTATGCAGAGAGTCTCCTCCTCTGCCCCTTCTGTCTTCTCTCATTTCAGCATCTATGAACTCTCACTCCTGCTTCCAGATCCGGCTCACAGATGGCTTCCTCTGTGCCTGCCCCCGGCCACTCGCCCTTTTCAAGGACAGTTCACTTGCCCTCCGCTGAGCACACGGGACCACACACAGCCTAACCCCGCAGTAGCCAATGCACACCGAAGCCAGCCTCATAGCTTTTTGAGCCTGAAATTCTTCACAGACCATCACTTCTGTTTTTCTCTCTTTGAAGTCATTTCTCTATTTTCCATTTCTATTTATCTCTATTTCTATATTTTCAGCATCTAGCCTTGTGCCAGGTATGGAGTAGTTGCTCAGTAAATGTCTGGCAAATGAGCAGTATATACCTACTTGGAAAAAATAACAGACCCTGATATCAGAACAGGACAGAACCTTTGGAATCAACAGAGGTAATGGCAGCTGTTTCCCAGTCAAAACCCTCAAGAAGAGTTTTTTTTTTGATAAACGAGGAATTGAACCCAGGACCCGGGAAGCAGGCGCTCAACTGCTGTGCTACACCAGCTACCCCCTCATGCAGATTTACACGGGTAAATTAGAGGATGCTCTGGAAGGTTCCATCGGAAGCCGTTTTGACTTCCCAGGATTGGCTGCCTCCTGTGGTGCAAGTATGAGTACCTCTGGTGATGAGACCTGAGCTGAAGAGACTTTCTTCTTGAGGTTCCTCCCACTAGGATTCCTTGGGCTCTTCAAGAGGACTCTTGGGCCAGGGTAGCAAGTATTTCCTGAAGCCACACCATTATTCTATTGTGTGCCCCCTCCCCATCCCCTCTGCCCAGCGGGTTGGGTTCGGTGAGCCCTGACTCTGCTGAAGCCGCTTCCCCTGAGAATTCAGGCTGCAGTGGGAGGAGGTGCGTGTCTTAGGCTGGGAACTGCATCGTCCTCCCTGTCGGAAGATTCTTCTTAGCCCACAGGTCCTGCAGGAGGCCACAGAGCACGCCAAGCCTATCTGCAAGGAGACCCCCACCCCGACCCTGGGAGTCCCCTCAGCACGGATTCCCTTTCAGGGTTTCATTCCCAGCAGTGGAGGCTCTCTTCTCTTTCACTAGCTCCAGGAGGTTTGGGCTGCCCACAGAACTGGGCCTCTCAGAATTCTTGTGCCTTCTTCTTTGCCCGAGAGGCAGCTGTTTCCTGCTTCCTACTGAGGGGTAGGGAACCTTCTCCAGGTTCTATCGCTCAAATGTCTGGCACAGCAGGTGGGGTTTGCCGTTAAGCCTCGGGGTCTGGAGCCAGGAGAGATTTGCTTCCCTCCCTGCCCCTCCTCGGAGCAGGAGCCCTTCCTCTGGAGCCCCCCATCAGCTCTGATCCTCTCATAATCCTTTCTTCTGGATTCTTCAGGTTCAACTAATTACCTTAAGTTTTGTGTTTCACTTTGGGACTCACAGAACAGTTGTTACAGGGTGTGAATTTTTCAAAGGGGCTTTTATCCTCTGAGTCCGTCAGTAGCCCACCCCAGCCCCTGCGTGGTACTTCATTCACGCTGCTTCTGGAAGTCAGCATACTCCGCCTTCCTCCCTCAGAAAGGTGCTAAGGTTCTCAGAAAACTACTCACACCTGAATGCCGGGGTAATGGAGCCCCCACCCCACAGATACCTACTGAAGGACAGGTGAGGCATCCTGCTCGGGCCTCAGGCCCCCAGGGGCCCCCAGGGTCCAGCACCCCTCCCAGAGGAGAAGCCGTGAGGAGGCGGCGCTGGCCAGGGGCTCCCCCACGGAGGCTCCCACAGGGACGCCCCACTGCCTCTCAGGAGCCCACGACTGAGGCCAATAAAGCACTTCAGCCCAAGGTTCATCCTCATAATACCTCAAATTCCATTTATTTCCAACATTTTCTTACATCTCTCCTCTGCTGTGTTGTAAGAAGAGGGAGGGATGGGGGTGGGTCTCGAGAGAACACTGGGCTAATCTTTGGGTCCTCACAGACCTGCCACCCTAATTCACCTCCTCCCTGAAGAGAGGTCGCAAAGGACCACCCAGCCACCTAGTCGTGGGACCCGGAGAGCAGTGGCCTCGGGGCACCCGCGCCTCTGAGAAGACCCCACTGCATTCCTCCTGAATGCAGGTCCTGACTCAGTCGGTGAGACGTTTCCCTGATTTGTTTTCTAGGATGGCCATGGTGGCCGCAACTGGAGGTTTTGAACGTGTGGGGCAGCCCTGTAAGGGACCAAGCTCCTCAAATTGTCCATGTGTGCTTCCCCACAGGCTGCGAAGAGCTCCAAGCACAGGGTTTGTAGTTAGAGGGGGGACTGGGACTAAGATACCTGGATTTCCCAGGGCCATTTCTATTTCAGACAAATTTATTTTCCAATAAGCAGCTGTCCTTATCCTGAGGATAAAGTATATTTATATGTAGACATGAATAAAAACCACGATGATACCATTCTGGCAGTTGACATAAATTAGGTATACGCTAGGTGCCGAGCTCCCCCAGGCACAGTGAGGGCTCAGATTAGAGTATCAGCGGGCGAGGTGTGGGCATGCCAAGCACCGCTTCGGCAGCAGAGACCCTAATTGCTTCGGGCGCTTGGCGAGAGAAGGAGTCTGGCGATTAACAGGTGCTGACAGCGGCCCGGTGAACTGAGTATTCCATCTATGTTAGGCACCGTCCTCCTTGAATATGGCATTGCCTCCTCCTGGGAAGTTTTCGTTCCTCCATTGTCAGAATAGGGAGAGCTCTTGCAGCCCATTCAAATGGCTCCTCTTTGATAATGCAGTTGCAAACCCATCTGGTTAGTGGCGCCCTTTCTGAGCTTCCTAAGCATTTCCTATGGACCTCAGCTGTAGCATGGTCATTGACTCATCGGTGAGGGGCCGCACACCGTCTGTTATCAATTCATGACAAGTGCATGGACAGACATTGAGGGAAAACATTTGGAACTCTTCACAGCAGTGTGACATTGCCGCTCCAGCCATGCCTGCCATCGGTGGGCTTGTCTCCTTGCACAGGTGCAGACCAGTTTGGGTGTTGGTGAGCCAGCGCGATGAGTCACAAGTGGTGTGAGCTGTGGCCAGGCAAGCGTGAAAGGGCTGTGTTACAGGGTGTGGTACTTTACATAGTCAACTGAAAAGCATAACATTTGAGCCAATTTCTTTCATTGAAAGATAATTTAAATTAATGAAAACGTTATAGGATAAATTGCTTGAACTGGCTACTGATAAGGATTGTGATGAATCTTGTTTCATTTTGGATAAATAATTAATATCCTGAGCCTGCTGAAATTGTTTTCGAATCATTTCTTCCATTTCCATCAACCCACCTCTTCTATCATGTGTAACAGTAAAACACGACATAGATGTAGTTTAGGTATGTATAGTCTTCAACTAGTAGCGCTGTCACCAATTTGACCAGATTAGATAAATTAAGAGTAAGAAGCTGGCTCATTTGTCAGTATAAAATGATTAAATATTGATATCACAGTGTTGTTCAAAGTATGTGTTAAGGCTTTGAAAAGAAGGAATTACCACTTCATTCATAATGCTTTAATTAAAATTGTAAAAAGGTAAGTTTAATTCAGTGCTCTGTGTTAGCCATGTATGTGCATGTTTTCAATGAACCACGTGTAGTTTTTATAGTTATTTTTCTCTCTTGTGCCTGCTCGGATTATGTTTACTGAAATGTAATCTTATACCACTGAATCTAGTAATAGAGATTTGGTCTTTCTGATAATTCATTTTTATTGCCTTTTACAAAAACATAGGTCTATGTTTGGACTGGAAACTAAATTTTCTAAAAGGCCCATAAAGAGAATGCAGCCCTGGAGCTGGACAAGTTCACCTCTTCCGTCCACACCTCATGAGCTCATCAAGTTTCACGTCCTCAAGTCCTATCCACAGGCCAATGGTTTCTAAATGCATTCCTTCAGGGTAGACTTTCTCCTGCACTCAGCCCAGCTTGTCTAATTGCCTACTTGGCATTTCCTCCAGAAAGTGTAACAAACCCAAAACTGAACTCCTGATCTGCTGCTAGCCCACCCAAGATGCTCTGCCTGCAAACTTTGCCCTGTCAGTCTGTGGAAACTCATCTTGGTAGCAGCTCAGGCTCAAGTGCTCAGAGCCATTCTTGACTCCTCCTTTTCCTCACATACCACATCCACTCTATCTTGCAGTCATTGGCTTTCCCGTGAAACGCACCCTGAATTCCATCACTTCTCACCAACTTCATTTCTAACATTCTAATCCCCGCCATTATGCCCTCTTGCCAGGATTATTGCAATTATCTCCTAAACCGTATCTCTGCTTTCACCCCTGCCCTTCAGTTTCTTCTCAGTGTGGCAGAAGAATGAGTCTTTCAAACCTAAGAGCAGCTCAGGCCACTCTTCTGCTCAGAACATTCTGCTGAGTCCCCACCATGCTTAGTCTACAAGACAGTTGCAATGACCTTCAAAGCCGTGCACAGTCTGCTCTTCTTTGCTCATTCTTCCATCCATAAAAAACACTGCCTTTTATTAAAACAAAAACAAAAACAACAAAAAAAAGGGAGAAATGATGGCTACATTTTCAAAAGATGAAGGGAGAGGGTATGGAAATTCGAGGGACTGCTTCCGTTTCCCCAAAGCTATAGGAAAGTCATTCACATTTTAGTATGAATAGACCTACCCCCTGTGTTCTTCCTCAGGGAGATTTTCACTGTAGGCCTCATCTCTCCTTGGAGCATAAATATAAATGAATTCAGGTATCAGGTCAGAGTGGGGATAATTCTATTATTGGATAAGTGTGCTTCTATTCAGCTTCTGTGCTCTGATTCAGATTTGCAAGTTGCTGACCATATGGAATGGCTCACTTTATTTCAAAGGATTGATAAACGCAGAAGAGACTAACATTTAGGTGTTTGATTTTCACTCTTACTGAATAACTTTAAACACCAAGAAGTAGGAAGAGCTCGTGAAGAAGAGCCTTTAAGAAAAAAAAAAAAAGAAGAGCCTTTAAGACTCTGATGTCTGTGTGCTCCTCTGCCCCGGCTAGAGTCCAAGGTACATGATATTCTACAATGTGGAGAATCAGAATGGTATGTTTCTTGGGATTCAGGTGTGAAGACCCATTACTCATCCTGCCTGGCATCTATTATCCAAAACAGCTTTGAAAATGCCAAAGCACTGATTATATTTACTCCTTTCTTATTTAATACTTTGAACTTAGTGAAGTTGAAAAAAGATTCCATGTTTTCATTTCTATTTAGCAGTTTTCTAAAAGGAGACTTGTTCTATGGTTAACCTGAATCCAGTAAGTTCTACATTGTGAGAGGAGAGTCCACCTATGGATATGTCACTTCTGAAGCCTCATTTTTCATTTTTTGAACCACAGAATCAGAACCACGTTCTCTGAGCCAAGAAATAGAGCATGCATTTTAGTGCCAATCCTGGGTGGTTAGACAGTCTGGGAAATGCACTCTGGAGGTGCAAATGTTGGCATGTGAGGAACGTGTTAATGGTCAATAAGTACCTAGAAGGTAGTATTTAAAATTGGATCTGTGCTTGAGAGCCTCAGAGGGATAGTTACAGCAATACTTAGACCTTTACCAGATATGAGGATTTATGATGTTAAATAGCACTCATAAGTCTGCTGGAAATGTGTCCAAGAGAGAGCAGGGCATACTGGAGGATCTGAATTTGTTTTCTTCAGATGCCCATTCTGCCTTAGCGGCCACTTTAGCTCCCTTTGAAATTATGTGTATCTGCACTCTAAAATGCTTACATTTCATTATTCTATGGTATGACACAGCTCATGGCTGGGTCCTTTCCCTTATAATAATACCTAATACTTATATAGTACATACCATGTGCCAGAAGTTTTCAAGTCATTTTACATGTACTAACCATACTAGCTCATTTAATCATCACAAAAACCATGTGGGTTAAGTTCCATTATTATCTGTGTTTCATAGATAAGAAAACTGAGACATAGAGAAGTTAAATAACTTGCCCAGGGCCACATTGCTAATAAGAGGCAGACAGGACATAAATGCAGGTATCTGTTTCCAGAATCCATTTGCCTGTAAACATTATATCAAGCTGCCTCTTAATAGTAAGATCAAGTGTTCTTTTAAAAGGTTTTCTGAAGATATTTTGATTTTAGGAACGTAAAAGCCAAAGGATTCTGCCTATCAAAATTCTACTTATCCTTTAATCTTCCTCCCATATTTCAATATTTCCTCCATACTTCAAGATTTCAGGCTGGATCTTTGAGGAGATCTATAAAAGTACTAAAACTCTAGAGTTTGATCAGGAAACAAAGACACAATTTACAAAATTCGGGAATCAGTGATGGCATCACTATAAACTCTACAGGTATTAAAAGGGAGTATCAATAAAAAAAGTTTATGCCTACAAATTTGAAAAGTTGGATGAAAGGGACAAAGTCTTTGAAAGACACAAATTACCAAAGCTTACAAAAGAAGAAACAGATAATCTGAATAGCCCTATATCTATTAGGAAATTGAATTTATAGTTAAAAACCTTTCCACAAAGAAATCTCCCAGTCCAGCTGGCCTCACTGCAAAATTGTACCAACCATTTTAAGGAAGAAAAAATACCAATTATATACTAATTCTTCCAGAAAATTGTAAAAGAGGAACTATATTTCCCAATTTGTTCTATGAGGTCAGCATTACCTGATACCCAAACCAAACAGAGGCATTTTAGGAACTGTCCCAATGCAAACCAATACCCTTCATGGACATACAGGCAAAATTTCTAAACAGGATTTAAGAAATTCAATTCTAACAACTTATAAAAAGTATATTATATCACAATCAAATGGGATTTATCTCAGGAATGCGGGGTTGGTTTAACATTCAAATATCAATGTAATTCACCATATTAACAAATGAACAAAGAAAAACTATATCATCATTTCAATAAATGCAGGTAAAGCATTTGACAAAATCCAACATCTATTACTGACAATTCTCTGCTAACTAAGAATAGCAGAAAACTTCCGCAGTCTAATAATGGATATCTGTGGAAATGTACAGTTAACATCATACATAATGGTGGAAGACTGAAAGTTTCCCAGCTAAAAACAGGAATAATTGCGGAGGTCTACTCTCACCATTCCTATTTAACAGTGGACTTAGTACAATCAGGCAAGAAAAATGAATAAAGCACGTCCAGATTGAAAGGAAGAAAAACTGTCTTTATTTGCAAACTACATCATTGCCTACACAGAAAATCTGATGGTATCTACAAAAATGAGACTAGAATTATAAGTGAGTTTAGAGAATTTGCAGGATACAGGCTCAATATACAAAAAATCAATTTTATTTTTATGTACTAGGTATGAAAAATCTGAAATTCAAATTTAAAAATACCATTTACCTTAACATCAAAATACATGAAATAATTACAGATAAATTTGACCAAAGGTGTGAAAAGTCTGTACACTGAAAACTAAAAAAGACACTGTTAAGAGAAAATGAAGACCTACATAAAGAAGACCTAAATTAAAGAAGATATAAATACTTTGTTCAAAGGTCAGAAATTTCAATAATGGTAAGATGTCAATTCTCACCAAACTTATCTGTAGATACAAAGCAATTGCAATAAAAAAAACTATGAGGACTTTTGTAGAAATTGACAATTTATTGTAAAATTCATATTGAAATTCAAAGATATTAGAATAGCCATAGCACTTTTGAAAAAGAAGAACAAAGTAGGAGAGTTACCACTACCTGATTTTAAGACTTAGTCTATACCTACAGTAACCAAGAGAGTGTGTTACTGGCATGAACATAAATAAATAGGTCAATGAAACAGAACACAGTTCAGACTCACACATAGTTGGATGACTGATTTTTGACAAAGCTGCAAAGACAATTCAGTGGAGAATTGATAGTCTTTTCCATAAATGTCACTGGATACCTATATGCAAAAAAATTAACTTCATTGCTCTCACCATATACAAATATTAACTCAAAATGGATCATAAACTTAAATGTAAAATCTAAAACTATAAAGCTCCTAGAAAAAAACATAGGTGAAAATCTTTGTGACTTTGGGTTAGATATGACATCAAAAACATGATCCACAAAAGAATAAACTGACAAATTAGATCTCATCAAAATGACATCAGCTGTTCAAAATAAACTATTAATAGAATGAAAAGACAATCTACAGACTGATAGAAAATATTTGAAAGGCATGTATCTGATAAAGGGCTATATCCAGTATATATGAAGATCTTTCTGAACTCAATAAAAAAAATAGTAAAAATTGGCAAGAGATGTATCATTTTATACTAAAGAAGACACAAGAATAGAAAATAAGGATATGAAAAGATGCTTGGCACCAATAGTCACTAGGGAAATGTAGGTTAAAAGCACAGTGCAAGACCACTACGTTTCGAGTAGAACATCTAAAATTCAAGAAGGACGAGCCTGTGAGCTAACTGGAACTCTCCTGCAGTGCTGGTGGGAATGTACAATGGTACAACTCCTTTGGCAAACATTTGGCAGTTTCCTAACAAAGTAAAACATACACCTAACTATGATCCAGTCATTCCTCTCCTAATTTATCTAAGAGAAAGGAAAGCATATGTCCATACAAACACTAGTACACAAATGTTCATAGCAGCTTCATTTGTAACAGGCAAAAACCTGGAAATAACTCACCTGTTCCTCAACACACGAATGGCTAGATAAATGTTGGTATTCTCACAATGGAATACTGCTCAGAAATTTAAATGAATGAACTGCTGATACATGCAACGATTGTATACATCTCAACATAATCATGCTAAGGGAAAGAAGGCAGACAAAAAAGAGTACATACTGCACAATTCCTTTGGTAGAAAACTTCAGAAAATGCAGACTAATCTTTAGTGGCGGAAACCAAATCAGTGTTAACTGGGTAGGAAAGGGCAGAGGAGAGGAGAAGGGAGACTCACAAAGGGTCCTGGGGAAACGTGTAGGCGTGACGGATTTGTTCATCATCTTGATTGTGGTGTCTATTTATGTCAAAACGTATCAAATTGAACATTTTAAATACATACACTTTATTGTTTGTCAGTTATTCTTCAATGAAGCCATAAACAAGAAACAAAGAGAGCAGAACTCATTAACAAAGCTAATGATGCTCCTAAGGAATCAGTGGTCCTAGCAACGAGTTTGATAAGGTGAGATTCTGATGCAAGCATAATATTTAGTCAGTGTGTGGGATTGCTCTGGAGGCAGATTAATGTGTGTTTTGGTGACTCGTCGGCGTCTTGCTTGGCTGATTTAAATTCTGTGCTGCAGCGGGGCAGTCATTTGTATGCAGCCCGCGTTCTTCCCCAGCAAACACAGACTCTGCCAGTCTGGGGCTAAATCTGAGCAGGCATCCTTGTACTGAGAGCGACTTATGTCTCAAATGTCCTTGAGAATGACCACATCTAACATGCAGAGGAGATAACCATCGCTTTCCATTTGTTCTAGTTAAAAAGAGTCGATTCATTTTTGTCATACATATGGAACCGTACGTCAGTCGTACTTTTTTAAACATCAATCAACTCAGCAGCTGCTAAACCACCATCCCAGAGAAAGATGGGGCAATTCCTAGAGTTCACGTCTATTTTTACCATATGCCCTTAGTGCAGTCTGGAGATTAAACAGGAGTAGCTGATTCTTAACATTTGAGACCTCTTTTTCGTGTAACATTTAAAGTAGGTTGAGTCTGGTGCGTGTGGATGTATATGTTTATGCGTGTTTTCCTAATTCTTCTACATGCCCAAATATGTGGAATAGGTATGTTGGGATGGATTAGGCACTGATCTAAAGGTCACAATGCCTGGCTTTGAAGTCCCAGGTTTGCAATTTTACAGCTCTATGAAATTATACAAGTCATTTTATAGAGCTGAGGTACAGATTACTTATTTGTAGTAGGAGACACAAGCACATGATTTGCCAGACTTGTCTATTTCTGTGCCAAATGTGCCTTGTACATTGTATGGGTCTGTGTAAATTATTGGACCATTCATAGTTAGCCTGCAGGAGTCTTAGATTGCCAGGCAAGCACATAAGTGCAGCACTGGGTTGAGGGAACGAGGGGTCCCCCAGGTCAAAACCGAAGGACTCAAATCCCAGCTCTGCTCTTACTGGCTGAGTAATCTTTGATAAGTCACACACCTGTCAGAATTGCAAATATCTTTGTAAGATTAAGGACATCCTATTTCAACATGTCGCAATGAGGATTAAATAAAACAATTTACGACAATATTGAAGGTTGCTCAATAAAAGTTAGCAGTTATTATTATGATAAACTACCATTCAAATACGATTGAGTAATGTACTTTTCAATTTTTATAATCAGATAAAAATATATATTTTTTAAAATATTAAATCCCATAGTGGTATAAATAAACACTTCTGGGATTGCTAATTCCTTGGATATTTATAAGTAGATTTTGAAGTTGAAATGCATTCCTTTTAAAGGAGAATTTTTTTCCTCAGTATATAATAAGAAATTCTATTTCAGAGAAAATGTTGATATGCCATAAACCAGTTTTAAAGAAAAATTTTAAGAACAATGGAGACAGTTTTTCATTAGTCAAATGAATGTAAATCTATCATTTCAGAGTAAATATTCTGTGTCTAAAAATTGCACGGGTGGTTTCATTGATATCATGAAATCAGGAGAAATGAGGGATGATAAAAATATTTAAGCTTGATGTCAGTTAGTTTTCCGCAGGCATTTGACCTGCAAGGTGTGGGATGTTTCCTCAAGTGACAGAACATTATTTAAGATAGGGAAAAAAAAAGATATTGTAGAACCAACCTACAGAGATGGGTAAAGCAAGGTGAGTTCATCAGTGATTAAGGAATAGTGACAGAGGGACACATGAGGCAAAGTCACTAAAATAGGGTGAAATAGTGCACAATGGAGGTCCATGCAAGGGCAGAGGTCGCCCGGGAGAGTGGGGTGACCTACTCTGTTTGGGGGACTCGGGGGAAGTCTCAATGGGGATATAAATTTAGTGATAAGTCTCTAAGGGTGAATAGACGTTTTCCATGGAAGCAACAGAGGAAAAGGCATGGGAAGAAGGCAACTATATCTGGGAACAGTAAGTGATTAGGCTGTAGTGGGGTACCAGGTACAGAGTAGGGGCAGTGGGGCTAAAGAGGCGTTTTTCATAACGGGTAACATGACCCTCTCTCTAATTTGGACCGCATGGTGAAGCCTGTTGGTGTCAGGTTCACCAACTGCTCTGGCATCCTGGGGTCCGTGCTGGGTGTCCAGGGGTTATTTCCAGGAAGTGCTGCTGATACAGGGAAAATCTGCGCCCACATCTTTGGTGCTGATTCTAGACCGTTCCCGCTTGGGACTGCGCCCGTAAGTTTGAACTGTGAGGCGGGAAGCCATGGCAGCCAGAGCAGGGGACCTCCATTCCCACTCCTCAGCAGAGCCTCGGCAGGAGGGGCCCAGGAGCTCACCTGCACTGCAGGGATGAGGAGGGTTGTGAAACTGAGCCTGACAGCCCTGCTGTTCGTCTCAGTTACCTGCTGCCCGGGGCCTTCCCCCAGGCCGTTTGTACACTCTCCTTTGAAAAGCAGCTTCCCAGGAACCTGGGCAGGAGGCCGCTCTGTTCATCAGGAGACCTGCCAGAGGGGGTGTCCCTTCATCCTTCATAAACACTCAACTCATTCCTGCCTCAAGGATTTCGGGAACATCCCCAATGTGTGCAGCCCTGGGGGCAGTGCCAAGGCCTGGCCCTCCTCACCTTCCAGGAGTCACCTGTAACTGGCAAGGAAGCTTCGCACTTGGGCAGGCAATGGCTGGAGAGGAGCAGAGCTGGCTCAGGCTGGTAGAGCTCCAGCTACGGCGGCAGGGGCGGTGCCGGGGAGGCGGCGGGCTCAGCCTGCCCCTTGAAGGTAGGCAGGGCCTGGAGGGACTCATAAGGGACAGTACTGAACTAGGAGAAAGGGCACGAGCAAAAGGCCGGAGGCATGGGCAGAGGCTCTGCTCTACTCACCCCACACCCCACCTTTCCAGAATCAGGCAGGCCCACCCCAGGCCTGCTCTCCTGGCTGGACAGGCTGGAGCCCTTTACTCCTGCTGGCCGTGTGTCTCAGCTGTTATTGCGGCCATTCTCAGCCTGGGGCGGCTTTGTCCCCACCCTCCCCATCCAAGCCTGTGCACGTTTTCGGTTGTCACAGCTGAGGGGGAGGGAGAGTGGTCCTGGCCTTAGTGGACTGAGGCCGGGGATGCTGCTGAACAGCCTCTGGTCCAAAGAACTGCAAATACGTGTCCTTAAGAATGCAATGAGTTTTCCAGTCCAGACGTTAATCCTGCTGAGCTTGAGAAAGCCTGTGTGATTCTCCCCAATCCTGGCCCCCCACCCTCACAGAAAAGAAGCTTTCCAGAGGGTTCTATCCCGAGGCCAGCTCTGAGGACCCCACCCGAGAAGCCCGCTCCTGCCCACCTGCCCAGAGGGCAGAGTCCCAGGCTGCAGAGGGACAAGGAGGTTGAGGAAGGGGCCACGGCTCGGCTTTGCAGAGCAGAGCCTTATTGGGGTTCTTTGAAAAGGTGTTTCCGTCAAGCCCCAGAGATGCAACACCTTGCAGGAGGTTAAGGAGGAAAAGACCCTCAGAGTACAGAGGCAGGAAGGCTGCTAAGCATCTTTCCATCCTGCAAACTCCCACAGCGCTTTCGGTGCCCTTTGACCTGGGGGCAGGGGGTCCCTGGGACCTGCCTCTTACTAACAGAATTGGCCCAGCAGGGCAGCTTCTCCACGGAACTGCGAGCTCCCTGAGGGTAGGGTCTGGGGCACATAAAAGAGCAGAGGGATTTCAGGAAAATGCGCCCAAAAGGAATGTTTAAGTGCTTTGAAAATTTAAAGCATCAGAGTGCTAAATGCTATTTTGAATCCTAAAAATTTATACACATATACAGAAAAAAAAATTAAATCAAATTATTTGTATACAGTTCTTGCCAGAATCCTTGTATTTCCTGCCTCTTTGGGGATAACAAAGCTATTACTGGAATTTGAAGTAACTGAATTACCCTTGTGCTCTGCATTTATTTCCCCACCCCTGTCATTTTATTTTACTTTATTCTATTCTACTTTAAGTTTGTCTACTGACATAGTAGCAATCATCAGGAAGAAAATATTTTTCAGGTAGATAAAAATCTGAGACTAGGAGGTGCCGCAGTGAGGGAAAGCAGGAATGTAGATGTACCAATAAACACCAAATGCTTTCTGAAATAATTTATCTCATCGCTGCAAGATCTTACTGACGGCTTTTAAAGATACACCTTTATACAATTCCTTGCTCTCTTGGTATTCCTCTGAGATACGATGATCTCTGAATTCATCTTATTTCAGCTCCTTGCCTCTGGCAGGACTCGGACAAGCTGCTCTGCAGCTACCAGAATGCACGAACTTCAGGCCGAGGACTGAGTTTTTAGCTTTCATATGCCCAGCAAATACCTTGTCACACATGGTAGGTGCTGGGCCAAAGTGTGTCGAATTAATGTGCACAAGATCAATCCGATTTAGTGTATACACTTCTGTGCCAATAGAAGTTGGCATCAAAATGGATGGTTAACATTTAGGTCCAATCTCAGAGTCCAGTATGTTTACCTTAATCAACCTTTCCCACTCTCTCTGTACCTAAGGCCCTTTCTAAGACTAGCTCTGGCCAAACGCTGCCTGTCCACAGTGTGGACAGCCTCGGCCTCCCTCAAGGGAAGGTGAGTGGGATGTGAAGGCTGAGCACTGGGAACGGAAAGCCTTTGTCCTGTCTCACAGGCTAGATAAGGAAAAGGATAAGTTTGGAAGAATATGGAAAAGTGAAGTAGGCTGAACATCCCGAAAGTTTTTGTTCTGCTCTAAAATGAGCAGTGGACTTAGCATCAGTTACTCAGCTCACTCTAAACCCGAGTCTGTGCCTTTAAGCTCTTTTTGGCAGTCTGTGGTCCACAGCTACAGAGACTAGGGCAATGCAAAGAAAGCATTTTAGCCACAGTGAAGGATCCTACTGGAAACATGCTTATCCTTTTCTTGCTACTGCCACCCAAGCCTAACAGAACTCAAGTTTAATGAGCAAGGCTATGCATGGCACAGACCCATGTGGAATGGAGAGGTGTATGGAATACGGAATGCAAAGGCAGGCATTTATTTTATTTTTCCCTTTCATTTATTCAGGAATGGAACACCCCCTCTGCTCTGGGTTCTCTACTAGACACTGAGGTGCCTAGGATATTTGTACAGAAATACAAAAGACAGGATCTCTGCTCTCAAGTATTTTTCAGTAGAACAGGGGAAATAGCAAAGTATGTGTATGTGTGTTTACGGTGCAATATGATGATTGCTATAAAAGTCCAGTGCTCATGTTGGGGAATAAAAACCTAAATCTGTTTAGGGGCATAGGGAAGGTATTATGGAAGGTAAGTGCTTGAGCAGAATTTTCCAGGTTGACAAGCCTGGAGAAGACTTTGCAGCACAGACCTCAGAGAACCCCGAGGAGTCATGTTCACCTGAAAAGTAAACAGTAAATATAGAAGAAAAGGCTGGAAATGAGACTAGATACCTGGGCAGGACTCAAGGCAGGAAGGGGCTCCTTTGTCAGGACAGTTTCAAATTTTATCCTGTAGGAGATGAGGCCACTGGTGACTATTACTTAGGGTCAGAGCACCATCACATTTGCATATTCAATTTATTACCAGAGCCCTGGTATGGAGGATGAGTTGAAGGGTGTGTTTTAAAGACCAAAAACCGCTCGATTCTTGACTGGGCTCTCAAGGGTCTCACATAGAAATACAAGTCATGCTTGGATGGCCAAGCTCAACAGTGCTTGGACAGCTTTGGCATTAGCAGTCCTAGTGGGCTCTCCAGGGCCAAGTCTGGTGGAAGCTATCTAATTGGTTCCCTCCATCTCCTTCTCTTTCAACTTTCCTGTGTGAAGAGATCAGATATATAGCTCTCTGGGCTCCACGGAGGGCTCATCAAAAATGATTTCTTTCTGTAGTAAACCAGATTAGCCACTAGCCTCTTCTGTCTTTTTAGCTTCTGGATCCCAGTCTGTTTTCCTGCTAATTACTGTTGGGACAACTAGGCCTTGGCCCTCAACTTGAAAATGTTGGTGTCACAGGGAAAGAGCACTTAATCAAGTGACTTGTGATTGTTCAGGAAAGAGATGGTCTCTGATGGAGTCTGCCATGCTCCCAGAGGCACTGGGTCTTCTCTCTTCTCGTACACTTATCCGTGCCCAGGCGCTGCCACGGGGCACTGGTGTTTTACTGAAAGGCACCAGATGGCTTTGCAAATATGAGGAGACCTGCAGTCTCACTGAAATCGGGGGTGTTTTTAAACCATTCCCCACTGGCTGTTGGTTTAAAAGAATCTGTCTCGTGACCTGTAAGAGTAGATGGATGCCTTACTCACTTTATAGCATAAGTTATCTTGACACCACGAGCTCTTCAGTCTGTAAAGATGATGGCAAGTTTTGCTATGTTAAATATTTTTATGCTTCCCTAATTTTGAATATTTTCTGTCAGAGGGGAGTTGGTCTTGGGGGCAGCTTAGGAGCAGCAGAGCCATCTCTGGATCCTCAAGGCTGGTGAACCTTGCTTTGAATTGAATTCTGCACACACAGTATGATTTCAAACTAGGTACCAAACCCATCAGTTTGTAATTGAGGCTAATATAAACTTCATAGAGTTCTGATGATGATAAAATGAAAGGAGGTGTCTAAAATACTTCTTAAAGTGTCTGTTCATGTAGTGTCATGGTCTTTTTGGTGGATCAGCTTGGCTAGGCTACAGTGCTGTTATTTAATCAACTGCTAATCTCAGTGTCACTGTGAAGGCATTTCATAGATGTGATTAAAGTCCATAATCAATTGGCTTTAAGCAAGATTATTGTAGAAACTCTTAGTGAAAAGTCTTATGAGCAGGGCTGTGAGTTCTCTGAAGATGAAATTCTGCCATGGGTGGCATTCAGCCCATGCCCCATTGTTCTCCTGCCCACCCAAGGGCCTGCCCTGCAGATGTCGGACTTGCCTTATCAGGCCTCACAAGCACAAATGCCAATTCCTTGCAATACATCTCGGAGCATGTATCTCCTATCGTTTTTTTTCTCTGGTTGAATGCTGACTGATACATATAAGAAGCAATTATTTAATTCAGACAAAGTGTAGTTAATTAAACAGAAACCAGAGGGGTTTCTTTCTGAGCTACTCTGAGGTCCCCTAAACACGTCCATTCTCACATGAATATTTCTTTCTAGACTTCACGGAGTAGATGAATTAACAGCAAGAGCAAGGACAGCAAATTGACCTAAAGGAAAATAGCTCTCTAACACTACAAAAGTCCCTTACAGTCTTGCTCTGGGTGCCTTCTGATGGCCTCAAGTCGGCACTTGTGGATCAGGCTCTAATAACGTCACGCTCAGCTCAGATGAGGCCATTTACCTTCTCCCAGCAGACTCCTCACTTGCAGGGAACAGGGTGCCCTCCAGCCTTAGACTCTGCAGGACGCTTGTCAAAAGAGATTTGTTTTTCCTTCAGGCATCTAATTTGCTTCATTTTTATGTGATAATGAAGCCTAGAATTGGCTACTTTAAAGCAAGTTCCAGCACGTTATCTGCGTTTGGTGAAATATTGATAACCTCCCTCGCGGTTGGCAGCTCTTCCAGTCCAGCAAAGTGGAATCTTTACATGCCACAGGCAATGGAGAAATAGAGCTTTTGCCCAGATAACCATATCCTGGGGACATTTAAAATGAAGGGCTAATTCCAAGGCATTGACTATTAACAATGGGAATTTACTAACTTATAAGCTTACAGATTTGAGGCTGAGAAAAACGTCCAAATCAAGGCATCATCAAGGCTATGTTTTCCTCCTGCAAACCAGCTGCTGGCAATCCTGGACTCCACTGTCACATGGTAAAGCACATGGTGGCATCTGCTGGTCTTTCCTTTCTCTTCTGAGTTTCATTACTTTCGGTTCCTTGCTTCTGTGGCTTTCTCTCTGTCTGAATTTCATTCTCTTATAAAGTAAGAGGACTAAGACCCACCCTGAATGAATCTTAAGTGAAGATCCTACTTATCAAAAAATTCCACTTACCATGGGTCCACACCCACAGGAATGGATTAATTTTAAGAACATACTTTTCTGGGGTCCATACAGCTTCAAACCATTACAGCCAGGTTGGGAAAATGTCATAAATATTGTTAATAAAAGTAGCAAGATGTGGTGTGTAAGAATAGATGCCCTGGAGCCATGCAGGAGTGACTTGAACCCAATGCTAGCTCTGTGGCCTTGAACTATGTGTTGAGTTCCTCATAGCCTTGGGGTTTTATTTTAAATAAAAAATTTAGTGACAACAAACCTGATTTGCAAAATTCATGTGAGACCAAGAGATTGTACATTGCCCAGCAAATACTCTAGCCCATTGTGGGTGCCCAGTGCACAGTGGCTATTGTAACTGTAATGCTCTCGATTTGACAGGGAAGAGAAGGGGCCCTGCCACCCACACTTCATGCCCATCTCAGTCCTCCATTGGGTCTGATGTTGAAGAGTAGACCCTTAGTGGGTCTGACACAGTTCCCACTCACTCTGAGAAAGCCCTAGTTCATACACCAGTGGACAACTGCTGCCTTTCTCCAGCCACCAGCCTCTCCACACTGCCTGCTGTTGAGGGTATTTCAGAACGTGAAATGCGTCAAAGTACAGCCCTCCATTTTTTACTTGCTGCTGCCGATGGGAGGAAGGGGAGGCACCCACTTCACAGGCCTTAACTTTCAAATCTTGCTGGGATATAGGCTTCTGGAAAGAGGAGGAGGCTGGTGTTCTCAGGAGTCAGGGGATGACGAGGCCCGCAAAGGAAAGCGTCTGAGACATACTCATCTGTGTTTGCGCAGTTCGAAGCCCATTGCTTAGTGCTTTCCTCCTCTTACTGTACTCTCCATCCAAACTAAACTATTTATGGTCCTTGGGAATGGATGGACATGGTCATGCATTCCTGGTTTTGATCACATTGCTCTGCTGGCCAAGAATGCCTTCCTCTCTTTATCAACCTGGTTAATGCTGCTTGTCGTGGGTTCTGAAGCCACATAGAGGGAGTTAAAATTCTGGCTCCACCACCCACTTAGCAAACTGCATCCCTTTTCTGTGATTCCATTTTCTTATCTGTAAACTGGGAGAACATAAAGGTACCCCTTGCTGCTGATAACAATACTAACGGTACCCCAGTATTCCGGAAGTCCTTGCTAGAAATGCAGAATTCAGAAACACTGAATCCTAACCAGAATTTTAACAAGATGCCCAGGAGCTTCTGTGCGCATTAAAGCGCACCGAAATGAGAAGATTAGCCTGAGGATTAAGTGAGGCAATAGAGTCAAAGCAGGTAAAACAGCACCTGATGTACAAACTAAGTGCTGAATAAATATTAGGTATTATTGTTTGTATTCTCCATCAAGATATAGCTCAAGTGGCAACGTTCCTGTCAAGCTTTCTGTGATTTTTCCACCATCTTCTTCTAACTTAATTGCCCTCTCTTTTGTTTGTGCTCCCCCAGATCTCTGTAGGTACTTCTGGTTATTTATTTATTTGAATGTCTTCTCTTTTAAACCCAGAGATGCTTAAGGACACAAAGTGGTTTTTTTGTTTGTTTATTTTTTTTTATCTCCCTGTTCTTGCTTTCTGGGCCCAGAAAGCAAATAGATGCCAAATAGACATTCAATAAAATAAAAGCTATTTGAATGAATTAATGATACACATGCACACACATACACACGCTCACCCCGCTACCATCACCACCACCACTGCCATGAGGGCCAACAGTAAAAGGCCCAGTGAATGGTATGAAGAACACTTACTAGAAAGACATGTTCTGAGAAATGTCCTGAGTGAGGGTGAGATTCAAGCTGCTCTTTGAGCTGCATAGATATTCAGAGGTTGAGAAAGGGGGCGGGGGTAGAGCTGGTACACACTAACAAAGCAAAGATTCATTTCACTGGGGTAGGCACACTTTTGTTTGTGTGCCGAATCTAGACAAGGAACAAACATTTCTCCAGCCCACTTGGCCACTTATAGGCTGATTTGAAGTTTTTCATTTTTACTGGTCACAGGTGCTGCTGCTGCTGTTTTCTAATTTGCAAGCACTCTTAAAGCCTGTCATTTCCCCCAAAAAGTGTGACTGAGGAATGCGAGTGACCATTTGAAGTCCTGAATTTGAGTTGCTTCAACTGGATGACGAGTAGTAGACAGCGACGCTGTGGCTGAGTTGGATGGCGGGTGGGTCACTGGCCTCGCTCACGGGCTCCTCTGAGTCTCTCGCAGCCTGGTTTCAAGCTGGGGCCTCAGGGAGTTTCCAGGGTGTCCACGTGATCAGTCAGAGTGGCCAAGTCCACAGGGCATGGCCGCGAGGCTTCAAATATGCAGAGTCTCTCTAGGATGGAGGAGGGCTTTGCAGTTTTTCATGAGGGTTATCTTCACCAAGAAAAATGTTCTGAGAACAACTGATTTCCCCCAATACTCGGTTCCTCCTTTGTGCTGTAAAAAAAGCAGGAAAGGTTCTCACTTTATATTTTTTTGCTAATGACTTATTACTTGCTGTTTATTTTATATTTATTTGGAATGATGGAACTGATGTTAGACAAAAAGCAAATTCGAGCAATTTTCTTATTTGAGTTCAAAATGGGTCATAAAGCAGCAGAGACAACTGCAACATCAACAATGCATTTGGCCAGGAACTGCTAACGAACGTACAGTGCAGTTTTGGTTCAAGAAGTTTGGCAAAGGAGATGAGAGCCTTGAAGATGAGGAGAGTGGTGGCAGCCATTGGAAGTTGGCAGCGACCAACTGAGAGCAATCAGTGAAGCCAATCCTCTTACAGCTACATGAGACATTGCCAAAGACCTCAACATCAACCATTCTACTGTCGTTTGGCATTTGAAGCAAATTGGAAAGGTGAAAAAGCTCGATAAGTGGTTGCCTCATGAGCTGACCAAAAATTTAAAAAAATTATTGTTTTGAAGTGTTGTCTTCTCTTATTCTATGCAACAACAATGAACCACTTCTCAATCAGATTGTGACGTGCGGTGAATAGTGGATTTTACACAACAACCGGCAATGACCAGCTCAGTGGTTGGACCAAAATGAAGCTCCAAAGCACTTCCCAAAGCAAACTTGCACCAAAAAAAGGTCCTGGTCACTGTTTAGTGGTCTGCTGCTAGTCTGATCCACTACAGCTCTCTGAATCCTGGCGAAACCATTAAATCTGAGAAGTATGCTCAGGAAATCAATGAGATGCACCTAAAATTGCAACGCCTGCAGCTGGCATTGGTCAACAGAAAGAGCCCAATTCTTCTCACAACAATGCCTGACCGCATGTCACACAACCAAAAGTTCAAACGTTGGACGAATTGGGCTATGAAGTTTTGCCTCATCCACCATGTTCACCTGACCTCTTGCCAACTGACTACAACTTCTTCAAGCATCTCAACAACTTTTTGCAGGGAAAACGCTTCCAGAACCAGCAGGATGCAGAAAATGCTTTCCAAGAGTTCATCAAATTCCAAAGCACAGATTTTTATGCTACAGGAATAAACAAACTTATTTCTTGTTGGTAAAAATGTGACAATTGTAATGGTTCCTATTTTGATTAATAAAGATGTGTTTGAGCCTAGTTACAATGATTTGAAGTTCACGGTCCAAAACTGCAATTCCTTTTGCACCAACCTAATATAAATCGCAGAGTGTGAGCCGTGACCTACTCACTCATAGTAGGCATATACTTAACCTGTGAAGGATTGGAAAGCAAACATAATTCTGCATCATAAATACAAAATCTACACAACTTTATTTTTAAAAATTAAGGAGACCTAAATAAGTGAAGGGTAAACTATATTCTTAGGCTGGAACATTTGCTATATTAAAAATGTCAATTCTAACCTTGATTATCGTATATAAATTAGTGCAATTCCAGACGAGATCTCAGCAGATATTTTGTGGAAGAGAAAACAACAAGTTGAATATGAAATTCATATAGCCTAGTATGGTAGACTGAATTATGAACCCAGTAAAAACCACATTCTTAATCTGTTCTTGTGTGAATTCATTGTGAATAGGTTCTTTTGAAGGTACGTTTTTAGTTAAGGTGTGGCCAACTGAATGTGGGTGGGCTTCATCTGGTTTACTGGAGTCTTCTATAAGCAGAATGAAATTTAGGCCGAGAGAAAAAAAAGTGGGGAAGAAGAAGCTGGAAGAGAACAGAACCTGGGAGAGAAAAGAGAAGTTATTGCCATGTGACAGAAAAGCCAAAGACCAAGAGTCACCAGCGGCCAGCCCCAGAGTGCCACAGTCTTCAGGGAGAAAGCCTTGATTTTGGACTTGTCTCCCCCTTAAAACCATGAGTCCAGTAAATTCCCATTGTCGAAGCCAACCTATCATAGAATATTTTATTCATTTTATCAGCTGGGAAACTAAGATTACTAGAAAATAACTGAGGCAAG
>JAQZBX010043166.1:0-21755 GCA_029593785.1 Cabassous unicinctus | reverse complement strand
GTGTTGGGAGAACTGGGTATCTATAAGCAAAAGAATGAAAGAGGACCCCTATCTCACCCCCTATACAAAAATCAACTCAAAATGGATCAAAGATCTAAATATAAAAGCCAGGACCATAAAACTACTAGAAGAAAATGTAGGGAAACATCTTCAAGACTTTGTCGTAGGTGGTGGTTTCTTGGACCTTACACCCGAAGCATGTGCAACAAAAGAAAGAATAGATAAATGGGACCTCCTCAAAATTAAACACTTTTGCACCTCACAGGACTTTGTCAGAAGGGTGAAACGGCAGCCAACTCAATGGGAAAAAATATTTGGAAATCACATATCTGCTAAGGGTTTAATATCCAGGATATATATAGAGATGTTACAACTCAACAATAAAAAGAAAAACGACCCAGTTAAAAAATGGGCAAAAGACTTGAATAGGCATTTCTCCAAAGAAGAAATACAAATGGCAAAAAAACACATGAAGAAATGCTCAACATCACTCATGAATAGGGAAATACAAATCAAAACTACAATGAGATATCATTTTACACCTATCAGAATGGCCACTATTAAAAAGACAGAGAACTACAAGTGTTGGAGAGGATTTGGAGAGATAGGAACACTTCTTCACTGTTGGTGGGAATGCAAAATGGTACAACCACTATGGAGGACTGTTTGGCAGTTCCTAAAGAAGTTGAATATAGACTTGCCACGTGACCCTGCAATACCACTCTGAGTATATACCCCAAAGAACTGAGAGCAGTGACACGAACAGACATCTGCACACCGATGTTCATAGCAACATTATTCTCCATTGCCAAAAGTTGGAAGCAACCCAGGTGTCCATCAACAGGTGAATGGATAAACAAACTGTGGTCTATTCACACGATGGAACATTATGCAGCTGTAAGAAGAAATGAAGTCATAAAGCATATGACAACATGGATGTATCTGGAGAACATCATGCTGAGTGAAGCAAGCCAGACACAAAAAGGCAAATACTGTATGAATGCATTACTATGAACTAAATATATTGTGTAACATATTGTTTGATCCACACACCCACACACAAAAATTTTATATGTATCCATTACATTTAATGGAGAAATGTATATATTTATTCATCTGTGTTTACTTTTTAGTTTTTAATTGTTTATATTTTCGATTATTAAATGTACAAATAAAAAAAAGTTAAGAAAATTAAAAAAAAAAATGGGTGAAGGAAGAACAGCCTACACAGTAATAACATTGAATGTTAATGTATTAAACTCCTTCATCAAAAGACACAGTCAGGCAGAATGGGTAAGAAAATATAAGCCATCTATATGCTGTCTACAAAAGACTCACTTGAGACTCAAGGACACAAATAGATTGAAAGTGAAAGAATCAAAAAGATATACCATACATGCAGTAATCATAAAAAAAGGTGAAATAGCTATACTTATATTGTATGAAATATATTTTAAAAGCAAAGTTCTTATCAGAGGCAAGGAAGATCAGTGTATACTACTAAAAGGGGCAATTTGCCAGGAAAGAAATAGCAATCATATGTGTATATGCATCTAACCAGGAGGGCTCAAATTACAAGAGGCAATTACTGGAAGAACTGGAGGGAAAACTAGATGTCTGTACAATAATAACTTTAATACACACTCTCTTCATTAAATAGGTCATCTGGGCAGATGATCAATAACGGAGAAGATAGCTTGAGTAATATTATAAACAAACTAAGTCTAATAGTCATATACAGAACATTGCAGCTCAGAAAAGCAGTTTATACATTCATCTCAAAAGCTCCTGAATGGATATTTCTCCAGGATAGACCATACGTTGGGACACAAAGTATATTTTGTTAAACTAAAAGAGATCAAAATTATACAAATCACTTTCTCTGAACATAAAAGAATACATCTGGAAATCAATATCAGGCAGAAAATGGGAAAGTTCACAAATATATGGAGATTAAACAACACATGATTATATAATTAGTGGGTCAAAGAAGAAATTGCATGCAAAATATGTAAATATCTCAAGATAAATGAAACAGAACAGAACATATCAGAGTGTGTTGGATGCAGTTAAAGCAATGATGAGAGGGAAATTTATAGCCCTCAATGCTTACATTAAGAAAGAAGAACACTAAAATCAAGGACCTAAGTACACAGCTAGAGGAACTAGAAAAAGAACAGCAAACTAAGATCAGAGTAAGCAGAAAGAATGAAATAACCATGATCAGAGGAGAAATAAATTAAAATGAGAACAATAGAAGTAATTGACAAAATGAAAAGGTGTTTATTCAAGATCAACAAAATTGATAAACCCTTATCTGCAATGGCATATTTCACTTACAGTCATGTATATATGTGGTATATATGTATTTGATTCCTCAGTGCCAGGCACTAGTAATAAGTTCACCAGAAAGAAGGTTATGCTTTTTTTGAGAGCAATATTATTTATCCAATTCATTGTTGTGGAGATTAAAGTAACTAATGTAAAATAATTTGGAGAATTCTGGTAATTTTGGGACACCTATGTCAGGTACATAAACATTATTGTTATTTCTTCTTGGTGAATTTTCCCTTTTGTTAATATATAATAACCTGCTTCATCTCTTATAAGAGTTTTGATTTAAAATCTATTTTATCTGATATTAGTGTTGCTACATCCACTCTTTTTCAGTTGCTGTTACTATGGAATATCTTTTTTAAACCTTTCACTTTCAACCTGCTTTCGTCCTTGCATCTAAGTTTAGTCTCTTGTAGACAAAAAACAGATGGCTTATATTTTTTTATCCATTCTACCAATCTATGTCTTTTAATTGAGGAGTTTAAGCCATTATCTTTCAGTGTTACTACTATAAATATATTACTTACTTCGTCCATTTTATCCCTTGACTTTCTGTTGTCATTTCTTACTATTGTCTCTCTTTTCACCCTTTCAATTTGGAAACCAATATGGGATTCCTGCTGAGTATGACTTTTCCTGTTATGCATTCTGGATCCAGGCAAATAACCACAGAATGGGTTCAGGGACCCCCTGGACCCACTGTGAAATGGACCCGAGGTAAGACACCTCTGACCTCCATAAATCCTTACTGTGATTGTGGACCAGAGTGATATTTGATAATTTATATCAATTCCAACTCAGTGTCTAAAAATCCTCAAAAGTCTGATCATTTTCTTTTCCCCAATGCACAGTCATCCTGGTAAAAAGCCATAGGTCCCTTTGGGGAATGCTGGGAGTTAAATTGACATTGTATATTTTCACAGTATAGTAGGGTCCTTCCCCAAGAGGATCTAGACTTCCCTTCATTCAAGGGGTTCTGGGTCTGTAAAGTATCTCAAGAATTGATTGAAAAGGTTCATATATACAATCATCAATATCAAGGGCCTGGCACAATAGTCTGTCTTCCTTATGAAACTTTCCTTGTGAAATTGAAACTCAGCCTAGTATTATATATTGCCTAAGAGTTACCTCCTGAAATCCTGCTTGTTGCTCAAATATGGTCTTTCTCTAAGCCAAACTCAACATATAAATGCACTGCTTCCCCCATTCCCTGATGTGGGACATGACTCTCAGGGATAAGCCTCCCTGGCACTGAGAGATTATTACCAAGTGCCAACTAGCAATGCATTTGGAAAAAGACCTTGACCAAAAGGGGGAAATGGTATATACAAATGAGTTTTTATTGCTAAGAGATTTCAAAGTGAGTTGCAAGGTCATTCCATAGGTTACACTTATGCAAGTCTCAGCAGAATCTCATTGACTGCCACAGTAAACAGTGCCTCAAATACTGGGAATCCTGTGGGCTCTAGAGACATCCAGAAACTATAAGCAAGGCAGCTCAGGACTTTGGTACCCTGTCAGTGGGCCTTTCTTTGGAATTTATGCTCCCTAGTTTTGCAGTTAGACTCATTTATAGGTTCTCTACACATGGCTTTTCTGCCACTTTTATTTGAATCTATATTTAGCACTATACTTTATAAATATATGGCCCAGAGACTTAAATCTTTGGTCTGTCCATGTGCCAGCTGAGCCCTGAATTTCAGCAGAGTTGCAATATGTACTCTCCAGTTCATTGGACTCACCCAGGACAACTAACAAGAGATGATGGTGAGCAAAACCCATCCCTAGGAACAGAGAGTTTCTGAGACTGAAAACAAGATAGTTCCATCCATCTGCCCCATGGGATCTAAGCTCCCTCTCAATTAGAAGCAGAGTGGGCATCACCATCCCCAAATCCTCAAGACTGGGGAATGAAAAATGGACTAAAGTAGTCCATTTAGACTTATTATTCAAGCAATGGAAGACCTCTTATCATTGATATAAAGGCAGTGGCCACCAGAGATTCTGAGGGATGGAAGAGGGAAGAACAGGTGAAATATGGGGGCATTTTCAGGACATTGGAGTTGTCCTGCCTGACAATGCAGTGACAGATACAGGCCATTGTATATTTTGTCATAACCTACACAAATGTGTGGGACAGAGTGTTACGTATAATGTAAACTGTAGTCCATGGTTTAGCAGAAGTGCTTCAATATGTGTTGATAAATTGGAACAAATGTACCACACTAATGAAGGATGTTGTTAATGTGGGAAAGTGTGGTAGGGGGACGGAGTGCAGCATATGCAAATTCCTTATATATTTTTATGTAACATTTATGTAATTTAAAGCTTCTTTAAAAATAAAAAAATAAAAGTAAAAAAGAATTGATTGAGGGCCCTTGACGCCCTGTTTTTTTGGTTCAAATTAGACTTTTCTTCATTTGGTCTAGAATGCTTCTGCTTTTTCAAATCAAGTAAGAGTTTAGTAGACTTCACATCTCTCTCATTTCTAGGTACCCTATGATCAACTTGCCAACAACACAGGTCAGGCTATTCGGATTACTGGTTTGACTCTGCTGTCCATTACAATAGCTCCGTTGTTTAGTGATTCAGTGCTGCCAATTGGCTCCTGCCAATCCACAAACCAAGCATTCGTATTGTGTTTAAGGATCCAATTTCAGTGAAAGCAGATCCCAAAGAAATATCTGACCTACAGGAAAGAACAAGAGAGTTTCTCAGGGATAATGGAGTCGCTCTCACAAATTTATTCCTCACCATCCTGGTGAAAGTTGTGCCTTCTGGACATTTCTGGGGTGGGTGAGCAAGTTTTACATGACAAATCCATTCTAGCATTCCAATATCTCTTAACTTTTGGATACCCAATTTTGCCATATTCTCTGCTACTTTATAAAAAGCGCCACCTTTCTTCCAATTTGCAACAATACATTCATCATTTCCTTCTAAGGCCTCATTGGAGGTAACAGTAATGCCCATATTTCTACCAACATTCTATTTATAATGAATTATGGTCTCTAAGATGACACAAACTTTCTGTACAGCTCTCACTTACTTTTGAGCCCTCTTCAAAGCAATCTATGCTTTTTCAGTCAAGTATCTCACAATTCTTCCAGCCTCTATTGAATTCCAGTTATTTCCACATTTTTAGGTATTTTTTATAGCATCACCCCATTCTCCACTACCAAAACCTGTTTTAGTCAGTGTTCTTCAGCTTCCTGAACTGACAGGTATAGTTGCAATATTTAATTATTTTCATACATTCTTGGATTCAAATTGCTAATATTTTTGAAGATTTTTGCTCCTATATTCATGAGAGATATGGGTCTATAGATTTCCTTTTTGTAATAACTTTTTATGTTTCTTTGGTGCCCTTATTTTTAAGCTACAACTATAGAACATTATTGGAAATAGAGAATAAATAAGTGTGTATGTGTTTATTTGCATTGATTCCTCTGTGATTCTCTATATTCTGATTTCTCTTGGTATGAAAGGCCACATTTGGATCTTCTTTCCTAATTTTCTAACCTCTTTTCCTGAAAATTGAAAGACAGAGCAACTGAGATCTGAGGTACATAAATCCTGATAGTCTACTTAAGCAAGGTCTTGTGGGATATTCCTTTTTCTTAATGCAGATCTAAGAAAATAGAGATATCTTTCCTTGTCTTCTTATTCCATGGATATTCATGATCATGCACACAAGCCTTACACAAACATATCATGTCAGCCCTTTCTCTGGTCAGTGTATCAAGGTAGGGATGTAGCAACACACACTAGGGTAGTGGGGTTGCTTCATCCTTATTTTTAGCAATTTTATTGAGATATATTCATATACCATACAGTCCTTTTTATTTTCAAAAACCTGCATTCTTATTAAAATAGGAATGAGTCAAAAAGTAGAAAAAATATTCTGGGGAATACTTTAGCAAGAGCAAGATTTTGCTCCTCCTTCTAGGGTAAAAGAGAGATAGAGAATCACCCAACATTAAGGACCCCCTATACAGAAGCTTGCATCATCTTCATACACTGCTTCCTGAGGGGAAGCCACAAGTTCCGAAATAAGTTTTTAGGATCTGACATTTGGTTCCACAATGCCCAGGTTCATTCATTCATCCTAGATCATCAGTGAGTCCCGAGAATAAAAATACTCTTTGTGTTGTCCAGGCCATTTCCCTCTCCATAAAATTTCCTATACCACAGCATTAGTTGTAGAAGCACACGAATAATTTCTGTGTGCCCAAGGGTGTGAGTCAAGAGTGTGTAGAAATGAAGAGTGTCACTAAATGTGAATGGACCATGCATATGAAATAGAGGCATATGGCCTTGGTAACTGTGAATCAATGACTGAAACCCAAGCAGGCCAATAGGTAACTCAGCATATATCAGCATAGGCAGAAGACTTGGAAATCTAGTTCCCAGTGGCTTTAAACTACATAGGACTTTAAGAACTTAGAGGTAGAGAAAATGAAAATAGGGGATGCTCCAAACTTTAATGTCACTATGTTTCTACTTTATTTTCAATATTTAAACTTGAAACAGACTTCATGTTATTTTTTTGCACACTTGAATCTTGTACTGAGATTAATACAAGCTACACCACTTAATTTCTATCCCTCTAACCCAACTCATTTTGGACAAAGGAGGGAATTCTCCAAACAAGAAGCTAAATTTATCTTCACTATGTCCCATGGTTGGAGATATATTATTCTTGAAGGAGAGGAAGCAGTAGTCTATAATGGAAATAGCTTTAGATTGAATTCAGATATAAATATGAATTTTGATATCAGCAAATTTTTAGCTTTCAATAACTTTTTAGAACTCTCTTAGCCTTGTTTTGCTTATATGTAAAATGAAAATTATAATATACTATTTTGAAATGTAACACCTGATATAGCTCCAGGCACATAGTTGGAGCCAAATAAATGGAAGTTTTTATAATAATTATTATTTTCTTAGTTGAGAGTATTAATAATATTTTATAAAATAGCGATTCATCATATTGGGTTTGAGAATGTTCATCCTGAGAGAAATCATGAGAATTGAAATTCAATTAAAATGTAGAAGCTCTAGAAGAGCATAGGAGCTCTAGAAAGAGATACTTCAAATTGTTGGTAAGGATAATTTATTTAATAGATATAAATTCCATAACCCATTTCTTGGGATGTAGTTAACACTCTGTAAATGATAGTTACCTGTTATGTCCTTTCTGGGTGAAGGAAAAGTGATTTTTTCTCAGTAAAGGAAATACAATGATCGAGTCTAGGTTATAAGCCTATTGGAATAGCATTAAGCCTAAGGGAAGGAGAAGCTGCAAGAAGAAACACCCAGGAACCAAGATGTCCTAATAAACACCATTAAGAAAGCTAAATAAGATACGGAACACACAAAATCAAGAAAAGAAAGTTTCCCATTAAAGAGATCATAGAGCCCAGCTGGTGTGAAATGGCCATGTGAAAAGGCTTCCAAAGGGATGGCTCAGAGTGCACATAGGAAAGACCTGTTTCTTTAACTACTTTAGAAAGAGTGATAAATCTACGCCTGATGCAGAAGTGAAACAATGATGTAGCTAATCTTAAGTGTCTAGAGAAATAAAAGTAGAGTCAGTAAAATGTGTATAATGCTTTAGTACTATGCCAATCATACTTCTTACATTTATCCAATATTAATTATGTTTAATAAAATTATACTTCTGTAATCCTGTCAATATTTGAGATAAATAAAAGCAAGAGTATTTCCATCATTTTACAGATGAGGAAAGTGAGACTCAGAGAAAGGTCGGTCACAAGTTTGCTCTATGTAAAATCAGCAGCAAAAACCCAACCCTTCGATGCCTAGGCCTAAACTGTGTCCAGGCACCATATGGCTTCTCTGAACTCATTTCTATTTGAGTTTGTTCTCCAAGAATCACTTATATCATAATAAAACACTGTGTGTATTTGTACAGACTCCAATAGTGCTATCTATATTTGTAGCTAACTTTTGTGCTAGGTCCTTTGCATTATCTTATTTCATCATCACAATCAACCATTAAAATATGATTGATTACTCTCCTTCCTTTATAGATGGGAGAACTGGCTCCGTTAGCTCAGGTAATTTGCCAAGGTCACAGCTGGTAAGTGGTAAATACAAAATCACAGGATGTGGGAGGACACAGTTGACAAAGAGAAGCAGCCAAGCATCAGGCAAGAAAGTTTTATTCCTCCTTACTACCCCCCATATCACTTTACATCTTTATAAGTAGTAGAGTATACACATTCTCTAGGAAGTACTGGTGGGGATTTAGCTCTCTACCTACATCTCTTCTTGCTCCCCCCAAATGCTCTGTGACACAGGCTTCATCTTTCCATGTATTACCTTTAAAACAATTTACAGATGGAAAAAAAGCTGTATTATCCAATGGAAAATCGAGTGAAAGTCAAGCTCACATAGCTAGAATTCTAATTCTTAAGATTCTCATTAAGGAATCATTCTAGAAGTCTCTTGCACATATATTTTTATACCAAATTCATGAAATGAATTTTACAAATTGTACTCAAATTTGTAAGTCTCACAATCCAGATCTCAGTATTAGATATTTTAGACAATTGGTTTTCACTCTTCCACATGATAGCAATGTATATAATGTACCCGTGTAAAATGGGTTTATTCTCCAGATTCTCTTCTTCCTTTCATTGTTCCACAGTGAGTAGTTCTATATTTATATGTGACTATGCTCATTATACACCATCTGCTGTCATTCTCTGAGGCAATAAAATGGTTAAGATTAAGGTAAGCACATATATCTACAATAGCAGAAATACAACCTTTGACTTAGACAAGATAACATTAAAGAAACATGGAAGCAGGCAGAGCAATGAGATTTATTAGAATCAGGGACCCAGATTCCTATCTTACTTCTCTGGCATCTTTAACATTTTGCTTCATTGTCCAATACGACTGCTCAGACCCACATTCTAGCCAGTAGGGAAAAGGTACACCTTTTCTTTTGTCTTTTAAGAATGTAGCATTTCCTTACATCTCTGGCCAAAACAGTCACATGGCCACATCTAGCAGAAAAAGAGCTAGGGAATGAAGAGTTTAGTTGGATGGCAATGTGCCTGGTGGTTAAAAATTTGAGTTCTTATTAAGGAAAGAGAAGAAGCTTAATAGGAGTTAACTAGCAGTTTCTGTCAGAGGAGAAAATGCTTCCATGGAGATATTAATAATTATTAATAATATTATTAATGATATTAGTAATAATGTATTTTTGGCAACAAAATGAAGCTTGCAATTGGAGCCATATAATTCATAATTTGGATGGAGGATCTTACTCCACACAGATGGATGAGGCATCCATTTCATAATTCTGTGTTGAGTATACAAACTGGGCATTTTCACTTTTTAAAACCGAGGTATAATTAAAATGCTGAAAATAGCTCAAATTTTAAAATATACAATTTGAAAAGTTTTGACATATGTATACTCTTATGAAATGAACACCACAATCAAGATGCTGAACATCTCTCTCTCCGCTAAAAGTTTCTATGTGTCCTTTTATGATTTCTCCCTCCAGCTCCTCCCCATTTCCCTTCCCAGGCAACCACTGATCTGCTTTCTGTCTCTAGACGTGCCTAGCTCCAGACCGCGCAGGGGCGCCAGATGCTGGGTCATTGGCCCTCGCAGTTTGTCCTTTGCCACCATTTATGCCTGCCCTTCCCTGTCCTCTTCCCCATCCACCATCTGTCATTGGCGCCCCTGTATCTTGCGCCCTCCCTCTGTGATGCATCCAGATGCTGGGTCACAAGCCTCAAGCCACGAGCTGAACAGTTCCAGTGCGGTCCCCGCCTTCTACGAGTGGGAAGCTAGCAGACCTCGCTTGAGTTTCATACTCCACGCCTTCAATCAGACAGCGCCCAGATAGGTCTTCATGGGCAATTTTCTGAGCAAACTTCGCCCCCCACCCCGCAGCCACTGCCATGGACCTGGCAGTCGCCCACCCATTTATCCGGCCCACAGAGATCACCCCACTGCCCCTGCATCTCGCCTTGGCCCTGCCCGCAGACTGTCCGACCCAGACGACGTGAAGTTATATTCTAGGATTTACATCGCTCGCAAGAGGAGATATCTGATCCGGCAACCTCAATACTCCTTTCTGGGCGTCCTTCGGTCTTTGTTCAGGAGGGATAGCCTGAAGCCAGTGTTGTCATCTAGCAACTCCAAGATGCTTGGCTACGCTTCTGGGATGATAAAGATCCCTCCTACAGGGTACAAACTGTCCCTTCTCTGTTTGCCACCTGAGCAGGTCATCCCTAGGAGGCTGGCGCCATCCATCCACCTCCCACATCTTTGCCTGAAGGAGACTGGACTGAAGGCCCCAGAAGAGGGCAGAAAAGAAAGAGCAAAGGAGGAGGAGGATCACAGAGATACCAGAAGGCAGGATGATCAAAGAAGGGGCCTCCACACCAGTGGGAATATACCAGCAACATCCAGGCCCCTGGAGACGGAGGAATTGGTCACTTCCTTCCAGGGCAGTCCTGAACCACTGAAGGAAAACTTCTGTTTTAAGCACTCACAAGATGACAGCTTGTGTCTGAAGGCCCAAGAGTCTACTGTGAGCTCCTTTGTCAACACCTGTGCCATCATGAGCTCAGACAGGCCTGCTGGAGGTGTCCTGCCTCCTGGAAGGTGTGATCCAGGTGCGGTATGGCTCTCTGGTGCATCCTCATCCATCTCCCTGCTGCCAGAGAGAACACCAAAGGCAGTGCTGGATGGAAGCCATGGCAGCAGCTCTCCAGGCTCACTGCCAGGGAAGGAGATGCAGACGGAACATCGTTCAGCTATGCCATCAAGGAGCACTCCTCCACCCATACCAGCCAGTTGTAGGCCATGTAAAAGGAAAATATCTATGCCGTTGCCATTGCCACTGCTGCTTCCACTGTTGTGGGGTGGAGGTGAGTGGCCCCCACCTCTGAAGCTTCCTCGGATAGCCACTGCTGAAGATCCATCCTGGGAAAAGAATGATGAGCAAAAACAAGACCATGACATCTCAGAGGAGGATAAAATTGAGACCACTGGATATAGTAGTGTCACTGAGCGTGCCAATTCTTTCTCTCTGTGTTTTGCAGAGACTACAGACACCTTGAGCCAAGCCACAGTCACTGTGCCAATCCCGGCTACCACCTCAACAGCAGTCACTGACTTGGCTGACCTGTCTGCCAGGCCCCCAATCCTCTCTGCCCCTGTACCTTCCCCCACGTCAAATATTAATGATCAAATACCAATTCCCAACTCTCCTTTTGCTCTTCCTACTCAATCTCTGTCTCCCTTTAGATTCAACCTCCTCTCTGAGGGTCCACCTACAAAGAATAGAAGCTCTTTGCATTCACTGATAAAATCCACAGCTTCGCATCCGCTCATGGCTGACACAGCTTCGCGTCCGCTCATGGCTGCCACAGCTTCACATCCACTCATGGCTGCCACACCTTCACGTCCACTTGAGGCTGCAACAGCTTCACGTCTGCTCACAGCTGCCACGGCCTCACGTCTGCTCATGGCTGCCACAGGCTCACATCCACTCACAGCTGCCATGGCTTCGTGTCCACTCATGGCTGCCACGGCTTCTCATCCACTTAGGGCTGCCAGGGCTTTGCATCCACTCAGGGCTGCCAGGGCTTCGCATCTACTCCTGGCTGCCACAGCTTCACATCCACTCCCGGCTGCCATGGCTGCGCCTCATCTTGAGGCTACCATGATTTGCGTCCACTCGAGGCTGCCACGGCTTTGCGTTCACTCGAGGCTGCCATGGCTTCACATCCACTCGAGGCTGCCACGGCTTGGCGTCCATTCAAGGCTGCCACAGCTTCACATCTGCTCATGGCTGTCATGGCTTCTCCTCCACTAGAGGCCACCATGGTTTCCCATCCACTCACATCCTCTCAAGGCTGCCACTGATTCACGTCCATTCAAGGCTGCTGCAGCTTCTCTTCCCCTCACGGCTGCCACAGCTTCATGTCCACTCACAGCTGCCACGGCTTCACGTCCTCTCACAGCTGCCACTGATTCACGCCCTCTCAAGGATGCCACAGCTTCATGTCCATTTGAGGATGCTGCAGCTTCACGTCCACTCATGGCTGCCACAGCTTCGCTTCCTCTTGAGGCTGCCACAGCTTCCCATCCACTTGAAGCTGCCACAACTTCACATCCTCTTGAGGCTGCCATGACTTCATGTCCTCTTGAGGCTGCCACGACTTCACGTCCTCCTGAGGCTGCCACAAATTCACGTCCACTTGAGGCTGCCACAGCTTCGTGTCCTCTCGAGGCTGCCACGGCTTCGTGTCCTCTCGAGGCTGCCATGGCTTCGCATCCATTTGAGGCTGCCGCAGCTTCACATCTGTTCATGGCTGCCATGGCTTCACCTCCACTTGAGGCTGCCATGGTTTCCCATCCACTCACAGCTGTCACAGCTTCATGTCCTCTCAAGGCTGCCACTGATTCACATCCATTTGAGGCTGCCACAGCTTCGCGTCCCCTCATGGCCTCCACGGCTTCATGTCAACTCATGGCTGCCATAGCTTCTCATCCACTCGAGGCTGTCCCTGCTTTGTGTCCATTGGAGGCTGCCACAGCTTTGTGCCCAGTCACAACTGCCACAGTTTCACATCCTCTCAAGGCTGCCACAGCTTCAAATCCACTAATGGCTGCCTCAGGTTCTTTTTCACTTGAGGCTGCCCCACATTCACATCTGCTTACAGATGCCACAGCTTCACATCCAGTCAGGGCTGCCACACCTTTGCAGCCACTCGGGGTTGCCACACCTTTGAATCCACTCGGGGCTGCCACACCTTCGCATCCACTCGGGGCTGCCACACCTTCGCATCTGCTCATGGCTGCAACAGCTATTTCTGATCTTCCCTCTTCTTCCCACACCTTAACCCTCTCCTTTCAGCATATCACCTGCAGAAAGGAATCACCCACACCTATGTGCATAGATCCTCCTTTATTCTTACCAACCCCTCCCACAGTCATTTCCACCAATATCCCTGTCTTCCCCAGCCAGCCCCTCTTTACTCCGATGATCATGCCCACCATTCCAGCCCCCACATTTGCACATTGGACCTCCCAGCCTGCCTCAGACCCTATTGTAACTGATATGGACAGCAGTCCCCCTTCCCAGGCTGTTATTTTCAGGTATCCTCCCAGCCCCGTTGTGAGTTCCCTCCAATTTGCCCAAGCCCATTGTAGTATGGAGCAAATACCTCTTGCAAATGTCCCAGTTTCCTTCAACCCACCTGTATTTATGGACAGCACACCCACCCCAATTTTCAAACTCCCCTTTGGCCCAGTAGCTCCCCCTCAGCCCACATTTGGAGCCCCTGATGGGCAGCAGCAGAAAGCCAGTCATCCTGTTTTCACTGGCCTTCCCATCACTCCTTCTGTGGCTGCCTACACTCGAGCAGGCAGCATCTGTGCACACTTAGCACCCAGGCCTATGTTTGATCCTGATGATATGGATACCACACCTCTTTCCCAGGCTGTAATCTATCTCCAGTCTCCTCCTGTCTCCAGGAAGAACTTCCCCTTTTATACGGCACTTCTTGGTCCTGACAACACACCATGCAATGGCAGCATTTCCTCAAACCAAGTCTTCACTGGCTTGCCTACACCATCAGTCAATGACCCAACTCCAACTTACAACCTTCCCTTTTACCCAGGAGCCACGCCTCAGCCCACATTTGGGGTCCCCAATGGGCAGCAGCTGGGAGCCAACAGCTATAACCCCTCTTTCCCTTTGAGAAACTTATCAACCCCAGAACAAGCTGCAGGCTTCAGTTCTACCACAGCACAGCCACCCAGTGGCAGTATACCACCACCAATATTTGCTGGATTGACATCCCCGTGTCCCAGATATGGCATCCCAGTCAGCACCCAGTTGACCTTTGGAAACACCCTAGGTGTTGCCCTTACTGGCACATCCACAGCTTCTGGCTTTGGAACAGCCACCAAGATGCCCAGCACTGGGAACAGTAACTCACTCTTTGCAAACACCACCCAAGCCCCACTTCCCTTTTTGAGATCTGCAACCCAGATGGGAAACAGTAGCTGTGGGGCCAGTGTATCCACCCCAGGACCCACTTCCACATCTGGAGCTCTCACCTTTGAAGCAGTACCAAGCAGAATATCCAGAACCAATTCTGCTCCTCAAGGCCCAACTGGTCAGAGCACACCTAATGCAGGAGGGACCAGCACCATGCCTGTATTTAAAGACATCTCTGGCTCCACCTTCATGCAGAGCACCTGGAATCCACCTGTCCAGAAAAAAGGTGGGACAATAGGAGGGGACAGCACCACACCTGTGCTTGAGGGTCCTTGTGTTTCTCTCCTATCAGGGCACCTGTGGGCCAGTTGGCCAGAGCACATGTGGTGCAGTGGGAGGGGACAGCACAACATCTGGGCTTGAGGGCCCTTGTGATCCCTACTTCTACCAGGGCATCTGTGGGCCAGTTGGCCAGAGCATAGGTGGTGCAGTGGGAGGGGACAGCACCTCACCTGTGCTTGAGGGTCCTTGTGTTCCATCAGGGCACCTGAGGCCCACCTGGCCATAGCCCATGTGTTGGTGGGAGGGGCTTGCACCACGCCTGTGCTTGGTGGCCCTTGTGTTCTCTCCTTCCATTGGGGAACCTGGAGCTCACCTGGCCAAAGTCAGAAGGGACACCAACATATATTTTTAGGAGAAAACTTCTCTTCTCCCTTTAAGTCAAATCACCTGGGGCCCCTCCAGCCAGGATACCCCTTTGGCTTTAGAGCAGCCAGCACCACTGGGAGAATACCTGTGTGTGGAGGCACTTTTGCTGCCACCTTTAGTCAAAGCAACAGTGCTTCTGGCCTGGGCTAGGCAAGTAGAACCTTTGCCTTTTGGGAAACCCCATCACCTACCCAGGGCTTCATAAGAGATTTTCTTCCAGCACAAGATACTGGATCTCAGCCAGTAAAAAGCAAGAATGCCCTGCAGAAACGGCGTGTATCTGGTCTCCTCATGAATGGTCGTTGCACGTCTGGAAAGAAGCTTACTTCCTTCTAGTGATGTCCAACTCAACCTGTTAACAGTAAGCAAGCTGGATGCCCAACATGTGTGTGTGTGCGTGTGTGTGTGTGTGTGTGTGTGAGAGAGAGAGAGAGAGAGAGAGAAAGAGAGAGAGAGAGAGAGAGAGAGAGAGAGAAAGAGAGGCTAACCAGAATTCATTGCAGTGGACTTGAAGAGTTCCACCACAGAGAGTAGAAGAGAGATCTGCATGTATTGTCAACTGTGCTTTCCCTGGCTTGTGTGATACCAGGGCAGACCCAAACTCTGGACCTTTCCCCTTGCCTTGGAATTGGCAAGATGCCCACTTGTTGCCTACAAATGCCTCATTTCCTCATATCCATTTGCCTGAATGAACCTTTATTTTCCTTTATTTATTTATAAATAAACTTGTTCTTGTTAATTTATCTCTGCTTGTGTGTCTTTGCTCTTTGACTCAACTCTGGAGGAAGAATTGTCTTGCAGGAGTGGTGATGTGTTGAGTCAGACTTAACTATTTCATTTTCTGTGGCTGCTTTATGACCACATGGACTGGCTTCTGTCTGTGCCTTGAGCATTAGGGATGGCAACCCAGGGGGAAGTTAGGGCCAGAGAAACCACCCCCTTTTCCTCTGTGCTTCTCTCCCACCCCTCTGACCTCACTATAGGTTCAGTCATCCCCAGTGCATGTTCAGAAATCAAACTTCACAATTTTAGTCCTTAAAATGTTTAAATGTCTTTTTTGTGTCTTTTTAATTTAAACTTAGTCTAATCATTCTCCCACATTCATCCTTTACCCAAAATGAATGGTCTTAGCATCTGTGCACTGAAATTGTTGAAAATTTTAAGTGAAGGTTATAACATATTTGAAGTCAACATTCTTAAAAATGTCAGGGAAAAAAAGCCTCTTTAATAACCAGGCTGGCTCTAGTCTAAACCATTAAAATAGCACATCACAATAGTTAAAATTTCACCCAGATCTGACTGTCCCTATTGTCTTGTTCTCTACTGTAGTCAATATGAAAATACAATCTTTTCTATGGGACTTCACAACCCAGGAGAACCATCTTAGAATGGAAGAGAAAATCCAGGCATTTCCCTCAGCTCCTTAGGTAATTTATGTATTCAATGATGTCTATACCTTAGACTCCATGCCAGGTCATGGTGATAGAGAGTTGATAGGCTTCACTTGCCCCAGAGCAATTTACAATGTAGTGGGGGCCACAGGTGAATAGACCCCCCCAAAAAAATACAACTGGAGGTGGAAATGCTATGGTAATAGCAGGTAGAAGGGACATAGTACTGGGTGAGATGAAACATGGACCATGCCTTGAAGGAAGGGGGAGCAGCCAGGTGGGGAAGGGCTGTTTCTAAGTCAAGGCAAAACCAGGTTAAAGGTAGGGAAGTAAGAGTGATCAAGAGCAAGTGGGACACTGGTAGGTGGTCAGATGTGGTTGGAAAGTGAGATGTGTCTGCAAGGTTTGGCAGGGGCAGATCAGGCAAATATTACCATGGCAGGGCATGTGTCCATTATCCTGAAGGTGAAGTTCCAAAAAGACAGTAAGCAAGAAAGTGGCAAAATGATATGTAGATTTTAGAAATAACCCTTTGGCTGTGAGAAGGAATAATTAACAGGTGCCAGAACAGAGGCAAAGAGACTTATGGGAAACTTGGCAGTGACCCAAGCAAAGATGAAACAATAATCTCCTGGTCTAGAGTAGCTGAAAGCAGAGATGGTGAGTAGGTGAGAAGACAGGGAAGTGATGTAGATAAGGCAACAAGACCAGGACTTTTCTAGCTTTTTGGCTTGGATAAATAGGCATTAGTAGTTTGGGCAAATATATAAGCACAACTTTTAATAGTGTGGATAGTGTATGTGAGATCCGTTAGTTTAATATTCAGCAGGAAGTTTATTCACTTATTAATTTCAAATGTGTTGAGTATCTGGGATGTGCTAAGGACAATTCTAGGTAGTAGCATGGATATTGAGATTGGAGGTAGGGAGAAGCCTGGGTTTCACTTTAAAGGGTGGACAGAGTAAGCCTCACTTGGAGGGTGAGATTTGAGTAAAGTCTAGAAAGAGGTAATCAGGTCTGCCATTTGAGTGAAGATCATTCCAGAGTGTGGGGATAAGCACAGCAAAGGCCCAAAAGAAGGATGCCTTGTGTCCCCAGGGAGCAATCAGTAATGTAATGGTGCTGGAATGGAGTCATCATGTGGGAGAATGGGGGAAGAGGAGGACAGAGAAGATGTGGGTTTAATTCTCTGCCCCACTATTTATTGGTTGTGTAATAACAGTTGACTCAATCTTCAAGGGTCTCAGTGTCTTCAATGCTTTACCAGGATAAAAATTCTGTACATATCTATTCCACAAAATTGTGGGATAAATTTCAACAATGTAGGGATGAGACTTATAAGTCATTGTTGTTATTGTTCTGTGTGTAGGAATGGATAACTAGATAGAGAAATAGAGATGAGAGAGATATAGATGTATGGGTTGGTGGGTGGATAGGAAAATAGATTAGACAGATAGATGATAGAGATAAACATAGATAAGGATAGATGCATAGATAGGTGGTAGATGATAGAGATAAGTAGATGATAGGTAGATGGATGGATAGATGAATGGATAGGTAGATAAATTAAATAAATGATAGATAGATTTGATAGATAGATAGATAGATAGATAGATAGATAGATAGATAGATGATAGATAGATAGATAGATAGATAGATAGATAGATAGATAGAGATAGATGATAGAGATAGGCAGAAATAGATATGGTTAGATGAATAGGTAGGTAGATAAATTAGATAAATGATAGATAGATTTTATAGAGAGATAGAGAGATAGATAGGGATAGATAGAAGATAGAGAAAGACAAGCAGACATAGATATGGTTAGATGAATAGGTAGGTAGATGATAGGGATAGGTAGATGATAAGTGGATGGATAGATGAATGGATAGATAGAAGATAGATAGACAGATAGATAGATAGATAGATAGATAGACAGACAGACAGATATGATTAACAAGTGACTTCCTTAGGCTGTAGTGCTTTGATTGCTTTTACCAGGCAATTCAAATAGGAGATCCCCATTTTAAAGGGAGTATAAAAATGCTTACTCAAGTCATCATGAAGTAATCACATGGAATATCATGATAACTGAGCCTAAAAATTCACAGCACTGTTCCTACTGCAACATTTATAAGCTCGGCCTTGTAAAAGCAAAGGCCATCACACAGAGACTGCCCGACTTCCCCAGGCACCCTGCCACCTGATTCCTTTCCTTCAAGCTGTTTATTACAGTTCCAGAGGATCAAAGCTTCTGCTCCCTGACTGCGGAGAATCGCCTGCCTTTGTAGTCAGAACTACCTCTCAGAAGCAAGGTGGAAATGCAGTTTGCTTTTAATAGGCCTGCACATTCTGCCTGCCAGGCTGGGCAATATTACTAAAATTTTAGAAATTCATACTTCTTAACATTTTCTTAAAAAGGCCTTTAAGCTGAAAATAATGTTCCTGATAAGGTAAACCTTTAATAAATGTGTGAGAGATGTAAAAATGATTGTGAATGTCATATTTTGATGCACTTACACAGTTGATGTTATTTTAAATAAATACAAATATTTTTATGAAAATTATACATGAACATGGTAGCAACTCAAATAATACTGAAATCCAACTTTCCCACCCTTTTCCCCTCCCCTGAGACAGTTTTAACTGCTTTGATATTACCCCCATAATTCTAAATGTTATGCTTATCCTGCTCTGTCAGGGTATATCCATTTTAGGCAATACTTTTTACCTTGCTAACATAAGGAAGGAGGATAAACACACTGTTTCTTGCCTCCCCTCTCCCTGCCTCTTCCCTCCCAATACATCATATTCATTTCATCTATTTGCTGCTTCTATTTTGTAGCTATAATTATTTTGCTAGATTTATTTATGAGGAAGCACTAGCATATTGGTTAAAAGCATTGGTTCTGGAGAATGATAGCCTGGGTCGGGATCCTGGTTTCTCAGATTATGAAGTCACTTCACCTTCCTATGCCTTAGTTTCTTCATCTGTCAATCATGGAAACTATTAACACCTACTTCATGGGGTTGTTTGTGATGATTAAATAGAACAATGCTTTTACAGCCTTTAGTGCCCAGCATACAGACCATCTCAAGCAATATTAGCTATTATTGATTTCTTGTTTTATCAGCTTTCATCCTAATCTCAAGAATTTCCCTGTGCACAGGACTGTGCCTCTGCTGTTCCTTTCTCCTTATTCAAATAACCTTCTGTCAATAACATGTTTACCTTTGCTTGTTAACATTTACATTTTGATCTGTAATTCCAGAAAAATGTCCCATGGTTTATCCATGGCTTGATTCTAAGGGTTGAAAACCAATAAATTCTTATTTACTGTGAAAGGATTTCTCAGTCCTGGGGCAAACAGCGTGATCTGATTATAATTTCTTTTCTGCAGGTTTTAGTGCCACTCCTTATGGTCATGTGAATTAGAATGTCTTTAACATCCGTTATCTAAAATCATACTATATTTTAGTTTGCGTCTTATTTGAACCATTATTTTCATATACAGATTTCTTGGATTTTCTTAAATATTTTATTGTTTTCCTCTTTTTATCATTTGTCCAAAATATGGCTTTTTTTTTTTTTTACAAACTTATTATCTTACTCAACTTGGTCCCTTTCTTTTCTGGAACCTTGATCTTCTACCTCAGTGTGCACTGATTACTCTGTAGATAGTCTTATATGCTCCAGTCAATACACTGATCAACCTATTGATCATCAATTCACATGTGGAAAAACATCTCTCCTCTCCTTTGCCCCTGTCCTGCTCAGTGGAAGATAGAAGGCCAAAGTTGAGATGTGGTCCTAGAAGAAGAAAGAGGGACAAAGGGACTACTTACGCTCCTTTTAGGCTAGGCCAAAAATTCTCAGACATTAGTTGGCAAAGAACTGCTAATTATGAAAAAATGCAGAATTCTGGCCACTTTACCCTCATTTCCTAGGTGTGTGGTGGAAGAGGCATCTGCACTACAGGAAATTCTATACAGATGGTTCGTATACCATGTTGTGCAAAACACTGTGTCTAGGCCCTTCCTGAATCAATCCCTGCTCGGATCCTAGGGTGATATAATGAGAGTTTCCTGAACAACAATTCCTCTTTTGCTAGAGGTAGAGCTGGGGGTGGTCTCCACAGCAACCCCAGGCCAGAGATGATATCCTGGGACACATTTTCTGGATAGGAAAATGGAAACTCATAGACTCAAATAGCTGCTGAGTGATAAAGTCATGATTCAGACCCTGGATTTGATCATGGGGGTGAAAACCACAAAACAATATATATAACTGATTGTCTCTCTTAGGTAAAGTATTGCTTTTAATTCACATTAAATTGCTAATGACTGATATCAGAAACTTTCTTGGAGGTAGATTTCCACAGGATGGAGGGATAATGAAACTTGATGAAGAGGTGTGGAGTGGGGTGTGGAGGTAAAGAATTTAAAACAGCAACTCAGTCCATTTCACAACTTGGCATTGGACTAGCTCAAACTGGTGTTCTAGGAATTTGGAAACACAGACCATGGGAAAAGAATTTATTTTGTCACACACAGAGTCACTCAAAAGTATTCTTCTAGATAAATTTTACTGATTTTCAAAAAATTTTTCAAACTTTTACCGAGTTTGCCAAATATTATCATAAACTTGGGAAAATTGTGGGTCTTGAAAATGCTAAAATATTTATGAGCCTAAGCTTGATGGATAAGAAAATTATGACAGAAACCTGAGCAACTGATATTTTTGGAATTTTCATTTATTATTATTAAACATTTGTAGAGTTTATGACAAGCACTATTCTAAGTGCTTAACAAATTTTACCTCATTTAATCCTTATAATAATACTAACATAAACATAAAAGAAATAATAAAAATATAAAGGTGGGCATTATTCATTATTGCTACTTCTTTTTTTTTTAATTTTTTTTATTTGTAAAATGATATATAAATACATATGCATATATGTGCATTTGTTTATATAAATGTTATTTGTTATATATATATATATATACATTTTATAAAGGTGCCTAGATTACCCAAATATTACTCAGAAACTACCGGGATTCCCATGCTCCCCACCGCCAACACCCCCAAAAACACCCCACACATCCATTGCCCATCCGTGTGGTATTACACCCACAATGGATATACACATCCTGGGGCCTTGCCACCGAGCATAGACTACAGTTCACATCACAGACCACACTCTTTCCCACCCAGTTCTGCATGGTATATTCTGATGGAAAATGGCCTACATTCGTCGCTGCTTCGCCACTCAGGACAACCCCCAAAGTCCCAAAAAAGCCCGAGTATT
>JAQZBX010043165.1:0-21754 GCA_029593785.1 Cabassous unicinctus | reverse complement strand
TTTTTTGTTGTTGTTTTTGTTTTTGTTTTTTGCAATTTGATGAGGTAAAATTTCTGGACAGAACATATTAAGAGTAATGTTTCCATAATTGTTGAGCTGCCTTTGGTTTCCATTTATTTTTTGAATTTGAAATAAACTTGGATAAAATAATGGACATTAGGCATTCAAAAATTCCCTATGGTTTGAATTCTAAGAAATAGATATCATCCAGAGCAAACACATATTAGCTCGATGAGTGAGCTAGATACGCTCTGCATTATATTTAAATATAAGGTAAAAGTAGAAAAAATTAAATCCCAAGGAGAAATTTGCTGAATTTCAACTACGATTTTACAATCATCCTTCTTGGTTAACACAGAAAAAACACATAAGCAGCTTTGCTTAAGAGTGATTAACTGCAGACACTTATTGGTGTTAAAAATATACTGTTTTATCACACTTGTGTATCATTTCAGGTAAGACAACAAGCCTGCAATATTTCTTCAATTTAAAATCTAACTCTCTGAAAAGCATTGTGTTCCATTTATATTCTAGAATCTTATTTTTAATTTATTTGTATGTTTTTGCCATCTCTATTTACTCAATGAATGTTGATATATCTGCTTTGTATTTTATTGTTTTCTTTGACCAAAGGCTCTCATAGAGGCCTTATATTGTGGCTGTGACCCACCCATTCATATTTATCTAATCTTTTGAATTAATTATTCATGTTCAATGTATGTTGCCATGCTATTAAACTTTAAAATTCCTTTTAGAAGATTTTTAATGATACTTTAAAATAATTTTAGGATATTGACATATTTGATTTGTTAATATGGTATTCAAAAGGAATTTTGCATTCTTTCTGCCACCTGTTCAGTTTGTAACTTTATGGTGAAAGACTGGGAGTTATAATAATTTGTTAAGGAATCTTTTGAACCAATAAAAAATCCATTTTGTGAATATTTCTCAGACGTTTGGAAATAAAATACATTTCTCGGGCTTCCAGTTTCTGGTCTGGCATGTAAGACTCTTTGAAATGACCATTCTCATTCCAACAGCAATGAAAATACTGCATAATCTGAAAAACAATAAAAATTCTTCATCTGTCAGAGAATTGATGTCACTAGGCAAACTTCTGCCCTGAAAATAAAATAGAAGGAGTTAATATGAATCACTGCTAACCTGAAGGAGATGGAAAGACATGGAAGCTCTCTGCCAGAGCCTGTAAGAGTAGGAATGCTTGAACTCTAGTTGATCAATTAGTGAATGCTCAGTGTAGACATTCTTAACACATAAAATCTCTAGTAGAATCTGTCTTGGGACCATGAATTCCTAAGTTTTATCCCCAATAACAGCACCATTTACCTACTGCAAAGACTGGAGAACACCCCACTTGTATTTCCAGTAGATAGAAAAAAGGTAAATATTTTGAAATATTTGACCTAAAGTCATCTGTTCTCCTTAAAGAAAGACTGCCCTCAAGGAACCTAATTTACCAGAGCCTAACAGAATTTGGTTTTATCAGTCTGTGTGATATGATGGAAGGGAAATTCTAAATTGCAGCAAAGTCTAACCTTTCATGTTGTAAAAAGAAATACTAAAAGAAGTCTTCCTCTAGCTTTTGATGTGTTGTAAGAGAAATACCTAATAATAGACTGCTCTACATTTCATGTCTCACCTGGGGGGTGGGGATAACAAAGCTGTGAAACACTTGTGAAAGTCACAGCCTAGGGACACAAGCTAACTAAAAGATGGAAACCCAATCATAGGATTATAGGATTCTTACCCACATTTCAAATACATTAATAAATTTCCTATATAATGAAAACAGATATGTAAGGCTGAGACATGATTTAAGAAATAATTAGGAAAATCCCAAGAATCAGGGGAAACAAAAATCAAGGAAAAAAGTGGAAAAGCTAGCCTCTAATAACTTCCAGCTACAGCAAACTGTAAATTCAGCCTAACTTCTAGCTAGACAAATATAAATCATATTTGGTATGCTAAATTATGTACCTCCATGAGAGGTGTTCTTAATTTTAATCCTTTCCTATGGGTGTGAATCTCATGTAACTAGGACCTTTTGAAGATAACAAATGGGGATGCTTCCACCCATAAGAAGCAAGTTACTAAAGAATGAGGCAGCCAATGACTTCGACTATACTTTTCTTGGAAAGAGGCTAGTCTTCTGTGTTGCATGAAGTTGATTTGTTGATTTTATTATAGATGTTGCATTTTAAAATGAGCCAATTTTTGAGGAAAACCTTGAACAATGTAATGCATGGACATTCTCAAAATTAACCAATCTACTCCCTTTTTTTCAACAAAGTAGCATATGAGCCAATTGAAGTTTTCTCTATTTGCCCCCTTCAGACCAGGTTATTGCTCCTTTGTACAAGATACTTTGTCTCCCTTCTCACAGAGCTATAGGGTTTCTTAACCAGGAGTCCATGGAACCCCAAGAGGTTGATAGAAAGATTTCAGGGGGTCTGTGAACTTGAATTGAAAAAAAAAATCAACTTATTAACTTTTTTTCTCTGACCTCTAACTGAAATATAGCATTTCCTTGACTTACAAATGTATACTATAAATAGATTACAATAGTATTCATTTCGCCTGCCTGGCAAAGTGGTCCATGGAACAAAAAAGGTTAAGAACCTCTGGATTAAGTAGAGATGAATAACTTCACCTATCCTTCAGGTCAAATTATATCAGTAAGAGAAATTTTTTGCTTTTTTTCCCTTAACCATTTTTTTTTCATTTTGTTTGTTTCTGTTGTTTTTGTAGGTTGTCATATCATCCACAGTCTTTTAAGTATGTGAAGTCAAATTACTGAATTTTAACCAGCTGGCATCTTGTTTGAGAATGGGCTTCTTCTGGTAAAATTTGGGTGGTCTTAAGTTTTCAGTTGTCAAATTACAAATAAACAAAGTAAGATTTACCCATTTTGATTTCAAAATAAAGAACATATATAAAAGATTATTATTTTAAAGGCCACATTATGTAAGAGAGCTGAGAAATATTTAGAAGTGATTATGGTCCTGGTTCATTAACTGCTCTGTATAAATATGCAATATTACAAGTTCTCTCTGAAAATCAAACTTGCCTTTGAAAACAAGAAAGTAATCCCTTGCATAACTGTTATAATGTTAATATGACATAAGTAAAACATCTATTATTCTCTACCTCTTGCAAAAGAGGACAAAGCAAAACCATGAAATATCTTGAAGTATCTGTGAAGGTTATAGCCATATCTAATGATAAAAATATAGATAGGGGAAATAGATGTGGCTCAAGTGGTTGTGCTCTCATTTACCATATTGTAGGTCCAGGGTTCAATTCCTGGGACCTCCTGGTGAAGGCAAGCTGGCCCATGTGGTGAGCCGGCCTGAGTAGAGACCTGGCCCATGTGGAGTGGTGGCCCTTGAAGATTGCTGGCCCATACAGGAGTGCTGGCCTGTGCAGGAGTGCTGGCCCACGCAGAAAGCTAGCACAGCAAGATGACACAACAATAAGAAACACAGACCAGGGACCCAAGGTGAAGAAAGAGATTGACTGCCTCTTTCCCACTCCAGAATGTCCCAGGATTGGTTCCTGGTGATGCCCAAAAGAGAAGACAAGCAGACACAGAAGCACACAGTGAGTGGACACAGAGTAGACAGCTAGTGCAAAACAACAAGGGAGGGGGAATAAGTACAAAAATAAATCTTTAAAAAATATATAGGTAAGTAAAATAACAGATATATTTGAGAAATAAAGATATATAGATATAGATTGAACAATATATTTATAAAGAGAAAGATGATAGATACAGGGAAAGGAATTTTATAGACATGTTTTAATTCTATATTTTAATTAAAATCCTGCTTATTAAAATTGTTGAATTTCAAGGAGTTAAAATGAACTTCCTTACAATACTTAGAGTGTAATAACTTGGCAAATATTGTTTAAAACAATTGTGTGGTAATGAGGTAGTGTTGAAAATAGTTGAACATGCAATATATATGTTTATGAATAGGGAAGAAAGCAAAGCTTACACATTGAAAATGGAGATGGGACCAATTATGTTGACACTAAGTATTTTTGTCTAATCTTACCAGGATAATGAATAAGGAAACAGAGAATGGGAAGATGGCTTAATTGGACCACTAGAACTTTGTTCTCCTTGGGTTATTTCACCACACATAAGTTGCCAATATTCTCTTCTCTGTCATCTTATTGATGTTTCTTGTGACTCTTGGCAATATCATGATGATGATTCTCATTTGGTTGAACTCTTGACTCCATACACCTATGTATTTCTTTCTCAGTCAACTTCTATTATGGACCTCTTCTATAGCTCCACTTTTTTCCCAAAGATGCCACTGATTTCCTGTCTGGGATGAATACAATTTCCTTTATTAATTATGGATTTTAGCTCATTCTTTTCACTATGCTTTTTGGCACACAGTGCTTTCTCCTAGCAGTCATGGCTTATGACCACTATGTGGCTATATCCTACCCACTCTGTTACTCAGTTCTCATTGCCCTACAGGCTGTGTCTTCATAATGGCTGGCACTTGGCTGGGTGCTCTGTTCAATGCCTTCATTCATGTGTCACATATAATTTGAATGCCCCTTACTGCACATCCTGGGAAATCCATCTTTTTTTTTTTGTGAAATCCCAGCTCTTCTGAAACTTGTTTGTGGTGATACATCTCATTATGAAAATAAACTTTATGTCAGTAGTGTTGTGTTCCTCCTCATTCCTATATTTTCCATTATGACCTCATATGGGCAGATAATTTCTACTGATTTGCAATTAGAATCAAACTTATGGTTGAGAAATACTTTGGCAACCTGTTCCTCCCATATGATTGTGCTCTCTTCTATGGAGCAAGAATCTTCAAGCACTTTCTCCTCAAAGCCTATCATACTGCTGAGCAGAATGAAATAGCGTCTGTCTTCTAAACTATTGTCACTCCTGTGCTCAACCCTCTCATCTATAATCTTTGAAAGACTTGGCTTGAGTCCTCAGGAGAGTTCTGGAAATGTATAGCTACTTTAAAATTGATATCCATTGAGAATAAGAAACAAAAAGACACATCTCATATACAAAATGATATTACTATAACAGAGATAAACAACATACATCATCCAAACTACTAATGTCTTGGAGACAACTCATGGATAAATCCCTTCAACCTATTCTTGGTAAAATAATAAAAGACATCATAACATCTTCCTGCTGATCATCATTTGAGCTTCACAGATTTATTAAGCAGAATTCTGTATTTTGAAAGATACCCCCAAATTTCAGATTCTAGCAAACAATAGAGAGCATAAATGTCTTTTGTTGTTAGAGAAGGGGAGAAATGCCCAACCTTAGCAATACAGACCCAATGCTGAATTTTACACTCAACCTTCATAAATTACAATATATTAATATTGTGACATTTAAAAATAAACATGAGGAAGATTATGGGAAGATGGCAATGGACTGGGAGCCAGAGTTGAATGATCTCACAAAAACAATGGGAAAAGAGCCAAAAGCTGTCTGAGGGGACTGCTTTCAGTGTCAACAGACCAGGACAGTGCAGTACAACTCCCAGGAGGGTAAGAAACAAAGACTCAATGAAGCTGAGATGTCAAATATGAGTTACCAAGATCCTGTGGCAGCTAGAAAGGGCTCCTCTCCCCTACTCCAAGATATTAAACTGTGGAAAAACACCTGGTTCACTGCACCCAACTGAGAGGGGAACAGACATCTTCCTCCCTGTTAGCTTTTTCAAGGGTAAAAAGAGGGGAGGGGAGGGTACTATACATCAGGAACCCAGGCAGCAGAGCTTGCTTTGAATCTCTGTCCTGGAGAGTCAACACAGGAAAGCCAAGACTGAAACACCTCCATGGAAAGGTTTGCTGATTAGGGCCATCTGCTGGCGGGTCTGGAAATTGCATGGACAAAAACTATGCTCTCTGTACTGAACCTCTTAGGAGAAAATCTGCACACTGCTAATGAATCCCTGGCTCAATTTTGAAAATTTAAATAATTTGTACCAGATATCAACGAAGAGCAGTAAAAATAATAGCCAAGAGATAGAAATTAGTCATCAGATTTAATTCAACAACATTCAGATGCCTAGACACAAGCAAAAATTACTAGCCCTAATAGTAAGGCATTTTGTCTAATGCCTTTTCTACATCTATTGAGAGGATCATGTGATTTTTCTTCTTCAATTCATCATTGTGATTTATTACACTAATTGATTTTCTTGTGTTGAACCACCTTGCATACCTGCAATAAAACCCACTTAAACCTGGGGTGTAATTTTTTAATGTGCTTTTGGATTCAGTTTGCAAGTACTTTGTTGATTTTTGAATCTATATTAATTAAGGATATTGGTATTAGAGTGATGTGGGCTTCATAGAGTGAACTTGGTAGCATTCTTTCTTTTTTAATTTTTTATAATCTCTTGATCAAGATTGGTATTAGATCATCTTTGAATGATTGGTAGAATTCAGCTCTGAAGCCATCTGATCCCGGGGTCTTCATCTTTGAATGATGACTGTTTCAATCTCTTTACCTGTGATTAGTTTGTTAATATATTTCATTTCTTCTAGGGTCACTGTCGGTGGTTCATGTGTTTCTAGAAATTTGTCCACCTTGTCTACATTTTCTAGTGTGTGGGCATAAAGTGTTTCATAGTATCCTCTTATGATATCTCTCAGTTCTGATTTTATTTATTTGCATCTCTTCTCTTTTTTTCTTTGTCAGTCTAGCTAAAGGATGGTTGATTTTGTTGATCTTCTCAAAGAACCAACTTTTGGTTTTTGTTGTTTTTCTCTATTGTTTCTATGTTTTCAATTTCCTTTATTTCTGCTCTGATCTTTACTATCTCTTTAGTTCATCTTGTTTTGGTATTAATTTGCTGTTGTTTCTCTAGTTCCTCCAGATGTGCAGTTAGGTCTTCAATTTCAGCTCTTCCTTCTTTTTAATGTAAGCATTGAGTGCTATACATTTCCTTCTTGGCATTGTCTTTGATATGTTGTAGTCTCATTTTCATTCAGCTCAGGATATTTGTCGGATTCACTTGCAATTTCTTCTTTGACCCACTGATTATTTTTAAATTGTGTTGTTTAATTTCATATATTTAGGAATTTCCCTTTTTCCTATCCATTATTGATTTCCAACTTCATTCTGTTATTATCATAGTGTTTTGTAAAATTTAATTTTTAAAAATTTTTTCAGACTTGTCTTGTGACCCAACATATGATCTATCTTGAAGAAGGCTCCATGGCCACTTGAATATAATGTATATCCTGCTGTTTTGGGGTGCAGTTCTCTGTAGATGTCTCCTAGGTCTAGTTCATTTATCATATTATTCAAACTCTCTGTTTCTTTATTTATTCTCTGTCCAAATGTTCTATCCAATACTGACAGTGGTGTACTGGAGTCTCCAACTATTATTGTAAAGGCACTATTTCTCCCTTCAGGTTTGTCAGTTTCTGCTTGATGTATCTTGGGGCACTCAGGATAGGTGCCCAAATATTTCTTACATTTACTTTTTTCTTGCTGAATTGTCCCTTTTATTAATATACAATGACCTTCTTCATCCCTTAAAACAGTTTTGTATTTAAAATATATTTTTTCCAATATTAGTATTACTACTCCAGCTCATTTTTGGTTACTGTTTGAATGGAATAACTTTTTCTAACCTTTCACTTTTAACCTGGTTGTGTCCTTACATCTGGGGTTACTCTCTTCTATACAACATATAGGTGGCTATTTTTTATCCATTCTATCAGTCTATTTCTTTAAATTGGAGTTCAAGCCGTTAGCATTCAATGTTATTACTGTAAAGGGATTTTTTACTTCATCAATTTTGCCTTTGTCTTTCTGTTGTCATATTGTACTCTTTTCTGTCATTTTACATTTTACTTTTACAATTTAATTTCCTAATAATCTTCATTTTTACATTCTTCTCCAAGTCTCTTTCCCTTGTTTTTCTTTTCAGGCTGCAGCACTCCCTTTAGATTCTCCTGTAATTCTGATCTTTTCCTGTTTCCTTGTTTGACTTGTAATTTTTGCTGTTGTCTAAGCATGTGATTATGTTGGTCAATTTACCTGATGGCTAATTTCTCTCTCTTGCCTATTGTTTTTTTTTTTCACAGCTCTCCTTTGATATTTGGCTCATCTTCTTGCTTATTCTAAGTCTTTAACATTTCCCAGTTTAGTTGTCAAAATTGGACAAGGAACTCACTAATGCTGTGCTGAGTTTCTCCCATGTTTGGAGTACAGAGGGAAACATAAGCAGTTTTTGTCCAGTCACAAATATATTTTTTTCTTCTGAATTCTCTTCCCTTTATTTTGAAAATGATATTTTTTTAATTAATACTTAGAAACACACATATTCTTATATTATTGAATAATGTTTCCCTAATTATAGCAATTTAGCATATTAAATATAGTATTTAATGATTTTCCTGTTAAGTTCACTCAAACATATATATATATGTTTGTATATGCATCTGCGGGGGTTTGAAATTGTATATAAAAACATGTTCTTAAAGTTGATCCATTCGGGTTGTTGTCAACCTATTGTAACTAGGACAATTTAATGAGGTTATTTCAGGTTAATATGTAGCATAATCAATCAAGATAAGTTTATAAGTCAGCCAAAGGTGTGCTGATATAAAATACCAGAAATCTGTTGGGTTTTATAAAGGGTATCTATTTGGGGTAGAAGCTTACAGTTACTAGGTCATAAAGCACAAGTTAATTCCCTCACTAAAGTCTGTTGCCACATGTTGTAGAAAGATGACTGCCAACACTTTCAAGAGTCCAGCCTTCCTCTTCCTCTTAAGTACCATGGTCCCAGCTTCTTCAAATATCTGCTCTAGGCTGGTATAAGGCTTGTCTCTCTTCCAGGGCTTGTTTCTCTCTGGGCTCAGCTGCTCTGTTCTCTCCACAAGACCAGGTATAGACTATCAGGCTTATGGCTCATGTCTCTTCTGGGGCCTCTGCCATGTCTAATGGAGCCTTGTCTCCTTCCTCACATATATGCTTCTCTGTGTGTTTACTTCCTTGGGCTCCAATATCAAAACACTCCAACTCTTCTGTCTTGCCATTTCTTACTGACATGGACCAATCAAAGCCTTAATCATAATTTAATCAAGAAAAAGTGACACCTCTGAATCCAATAAAATCTAATATGCCCACAGGAACAGACCAGTCCACAAAAATAATCCAATATCTATTTTTGGAATTCACAAATAATGCCAAACTGCTACAATGGGTCTTAATCCTCTTGAGTCTTATATAAGAGAATGAAATTCAGACGGAGAGAAAGCCACAGAGAGGTCAGCAAGAAGATGAAATATATTGAACTTAAAAGAGTAGGGAGACATCAGGACATGCTGCCATGTGTCTTGCCATGTGACAATCTAAGTACAAGGATCTCAGGACACCTGTCCCAGAACATCAGTGTCTTCATGAAAATGCATCATCCTGATGATTCCTTGATTTGGATATTATCTTAGCCTCAGAATCTTGAGAAAATACATCCCAATTATTTAGCCAAATGATTTCATGGTATTTGCTTGAGGATCCTAGGAAACTAAAAGATCATCTCTATACAAATATATGTAGATGCACACAAATGTATAAATCTATATGTATATAAATACACATGCACATATACATGTATATATGAATAGCACTCCCAATTTCTATGGAATTTTTTCCTGATAAATATTTAAAATTAAAAAATATGGGTTTAAAGATAATTTTTCTTGGTATGTATTTCATAAATCAATTTTATGAGCTATTTACATGTAAGACAATAAAATAGATATATGCATATATTAAATATGTTTATGTAAGGATATTTGTGTGCATTCCAGTTGACCACCAAATTTAAGGTATACTGTTTTATGTTATAATAAAAATAATAATATTGTAAGTGTGTAAAAGGGAGCTCACTACAATTGTAATAAATATTTTTCTTAGTTAGACTACATTGAAATTGGATGTGTGCATTGTTAAACTCTTCTTGGGGACACTCTTCAAAATGACTTTTAAACATACTTTAAGCCTGGTCTTCATATTTTCACACACATCTGACTGATATATATTTGTTTATTACTAATGATAATTAACAATTTATTTTGTCTCTTATAATTTGCATAAATTTCATTTTTCACCTTTGTTATAAGTATCACTTCGCATCACTTTTTTTTTTGTTTTTTTTTATTAAGTTTTTTTTATTCTTTAAAGATACTTAAATTACATAAATATTACACAAAAATTGTAGGAATTCCCATATACCCCACCTCCCACACCTCCCACAACCTCACACATAAGCATCTTTCATTAGTATGGCACATCACCTGAAACAGATATACACATCTTGGGGCTTTGCCACTAAGCAAAATTATGGACCATAGTTCACATTGTAGACTACACTCTCTCACACACAGTTCTGCATGTTATATAATGATATAAAATAGCCTATATCTGTCATTGCAATGTCACTCAGGATAATTCCCAAGTCCTGAAAAAGCCCCTGTATTACAACTGCTTTTCCCTCTCCCTGCCCCTGAAGCATCCGGTGGTGACTGGATCCACATTAATGTTGTAATTACTTCCATTGTGTGAATCACAATATGTCTATAACAGAATACCGGTAAGTCTACACTAGTCCATAGCTCTTCCCCCAATCCTGAGAAATCTGAGATGGTGAGGTCCACTCCATCCCCAAGTGAGAGGGAGCTTATATCTCATGGATAAGATGGGTGGGATTATCCTGCCTGCAGCTGCAGTCTCTCTCCATTCCCTGGGATGGCCATTGTCCAACATCATCTTCCCACCACGTGTCCAGGGTGAGTCCATTGAGCTGTAGAGAAGGAGTTGCCGCCCCACTGAGATTCTGGTCCCAGCTGGCACATGGACAGTCCAAAGACTCCAGTCTCTGGAAGTACATCTACAAACTTCTGCAAAACGTATAGGTTTGAATAGAAGAGACAGATGGACCATGCACAAGCAAGATATATTTGGGTCCAACTCTGTCACTCTCAGGAACAAGGATTCCAAAGTAGGGCCCACTGATAAGGTGCAAAATTCTGGGGCTATCCACCCTGATATAGGACCTCGGTGTCTCCAGAGCCCTCAGGAGCCCCTCTGTTTGGGGTGTATTCCCATTGAAAGCCCATGAGGTCATATTGAGATGTGTATAAGCATTACCTCTGGGATGATCTCCCCACTCACTTTGAAGTCTCTTAAAAAAATGAACTCAATTGTCTTTACCTTTCCCCTCTTTTATTCGAGGTCTTTTTCCAGTTGTATTGCCTGTTGGCACTTGTTAGTAATCCCTTGTTGCCAGGGAGGCTCATCCCCGGGAGTAATGTCCCATGCTGGGAGGAACATAATGCAGTCATATGCTGAGTTTGGCTTAGAGAAAGGCCACATTTGAGCTACAAGGAGGCTCTCAGGAGGCAACCTTTAGGCACCCTATAACAATAGGCTCTTTCAATGTCTAGACAAAGACTCATAAGGATAGTCATCAATAAAAAGAGCCAATTAATGGATCATCCTCCTTTGCCAGACACTGCCCCTGGACTTGTGGGATTGTTGATATTCCCTTGGAGAATATGGCAGAGCTCTCCAGGTTGGGAATTCAGTATTCTCTCATTTATTGAGTTATTCTCCATCCAATGTGACCATGCCCCGTGAACATTTGAACAATTTTATATACCTTTTATGTAGATTCTGGTGAACTTCCTCAAATGATCCCCCCAACCCTGACATCCCCAACCAAGAATCCTCTCCCACTCCAGTTGTAGCCCTTCTGTGATCCCAAGCTTCTTTAAAGATGAAGGCAATAAAATAGCCAAATACAATTAATAGGAAAATGAAATAATAAAGATGCTTAATTGTAAGAAATAAAATAGATGAAAACTTTTAAAAAATTAAAAATAAAATAAAATTAAAGGTTGGGATATTCAAAAATGAGAAAAAATTATAAAATATTAAAAAAAATTTTTTTGACATTTTGTCTTTTATCACTGCAATATCTGGTGTCCAGTCTTTACTGTGGAATCTTCCCGCTCTCACTCCCCAGTGTCTCAATACTTTTCATTTAATTTTCAAAGAAGATTTAGGTCACAGTAAAGTCACACACCGAATACAAGACACTCTCATATACCTAGCCTCCTCCCCCTTTCTTTACCCATATTAAAACCTTTTTGTATGTGGATCATAGCATTGTTACAATTGATATACAGGTAGTGAAACATAGCTACTAAACATTGTGAATGGTTTACTGTATGGTTTACATTTTAGATCATACACTTTTATAAATTTTGATGATATTTACCATGTCCTGTGTCCATCATTGTAAGGTAATGAAAAACATTTCCACTGATGACTAAATACCACCTGTTTGATCTTTTCTGTTCCTCCCTCCCCATTCCCCTGGGCCCTTGATGACCCCCTGGCTTGACTCATTGGATGACAAGATTCATAGTTACATGCAGCAAGAGGTCATGACACACTGGTTTGTCCTCCACTATTAGGAACCGCTCTTGCTCTTAAGAGATGCCCACCTCTATATTTCTGCTCTCCCCCCAGTATCCTGGGTATTCTATCCCACCCTACCCAATCTATCCACCTGCCAACCTTGAACATTCAACATAATATATCACTACCCTCCTGTCCTATCCCTTCAATACACAACTACACTCTATCACTTTACCATAGGTTATGTCTATATAGGCTATGGCTCAAACTTTCTCTTTTCTTTCTCTTTCTTGTACACCTATCTTTAAGACAATAATTCTCAGAGACTGCTCCATTTCCTTAATTCATATCAGTGAGGTCATATACTGTTCATCCTTCAATGCCTAGCTTGCTGCACTCAAAATAAGGTCTTCTAGATTCATCCAAGTTACCCCATGTGTTAGCACTTTATTCTTCTTACTGCTGAGTAATATTCCCTTGTAAGTATGTACCACATTTTGTTTATCCATTCAGCTGTTGATGGGCACCTGGGTTGATTCCAACTTTTGGTAATACTGAACAATGTTGCTATGAACATTGGTGTGCATATATCTGTTCGTGTCATTGCTTTCATTTCTTCTGGGTATATACCCAGCAGTGGAATTGCTGGATCATATGGAAGATCTATAGTTAGTTTTTTGAGGAACCACCAAACTTCCCTCCACAGTGGCTGGACCATTCCATAACCCCATCAGCAGTCGATGAGGGTTCCCATTCCTCAACATCCTCTCCAACACTTAGAGTCTGCTGTTTTTTTTAAATAGCCGCCATTCTAATGGGTGTAAGATGGTATCTCAATGCAGTTTTGATTTGCATTTCTCTACTAGCTAGAGATGTCATGTATTTTTTCATGTGCTTTTCAGTCAATTGCATTTCTTCCTTGGAGAAGTGTCTTTTCAGGTCACTTGCTCATTTTTTATTTGGATTGTTTGTCTTTTTATTTTTGAGTTGCAGGATTACTTTATATATGCAGGATATAAGGCTCCTATCAGATATATGGTTGCCAAATATTTTCTACCATTGGGTAGGATGCCTTTTAATTTTCTTGATAATGTCATTTGAGGTGCAAAAGTTTTTAATTTTGAAGAGATCCAATTTATCTATTTTTTCTTTGGCTACTAGTATTTTTGTGTGAAGTTCATGAAACCATTTCCTATTAAAGGGTGCAGTTGAAGCTTCCCTACATTTTCTTCCAAGGTCTTTATGGTCTTGGTTTTTATATTTTGATCTTTGATCCATCTTCAGTTGATTTTCATGTAAAGTGTGAGACTGTGTTCCTCTCTCATTCTTTTGGATATGGATATCAATTTGTCCAAGCACCAATTGTTGAAGAGTCTATTCTCTCCAAACTGAGTGGGCTTGGTGGCCTTGTCGAAATTCAGATGACTGTATATGTGAGAATTTATATCAGAACTCTCAATTCGGTTCCATTGGTCAATGTGTCTATCATTGTGCCAATACCATGAGGTTTTCAACACTGTAGCTTTGTAGTATGTTTTAAAGACAGGTATTGTGATACCTCCAACTTCATTTTTTCTTTTTCAACATGTCTTTAGTGATTCAGGGCCTCATACCATTCCAAATAAATTTTGTAGTTAGTTTTTGAAGTTCCTAAAAAAATACAGTGTTGATTTTTATTGGGATTGCATTAAATCTGTAGATTAGTTTGGGTAAGATAGACATCTTGATGATGTTTAGTCTTCCTATCCATGAACAAGGAATATTCTTCCATTTATTTAATCTTCTTTGATTTCCTTTAACAGTGCTGTGTAGTTTCCTTTATATAAGTCCTTTACATCTTTAGTTAAATCTATTCTTTTAGATACTATTTGATTTGATTCTTTTAGATACTATTGTAAACGTTAATTTTTTTTATTTCCTCCTCAGATTGCTCGTTATTGGTGTACAGTAATGCTACTGATTTTTGAGCATTGATCTTCTAGCCTGTGACCTTACTGAACTCCTTTATAAGTTTTAGAAGCTTTGTTGTAGATTTCTCAGGGCTTTCTATGTATAAGATCATGTCATCTGCAAATAATGAAATTTTTACTTCTTCTTTTCCAATTTGGATGCCTTTTATATCTTTTTCTCACCTCAGTGCTCAAGCAAGTACTTCTAAGACAGTGTTAAATAGGAGTGGTGATAGTGAGCATCCTTGTCTTGTTCCCGATCTCAGAGGGAAGGCTTTTATGATTTCACCATTGAAGATGATGTTAGCTTTGGGTTTTTCATATATACCCTTTATCATGTTCAGAAAGTTTCTTTCTATTCTTACCTTTTGCAGTGTTTTTATCAGGAAAGAGTGCTGTATTTTGTTGAATGCTTTTTCTGCATCTATAGAGATGATCATGTGATTTTTTTCTTTCAATCTGTTTATGTGGTGCATTACATTGATTGATTTTCTTATATTGAGCCATCACTGCATACGCTGGATGAAACCCAGTTGGTCATGCCGTATAATTCTTTTGATATGTTGTTGAATGCGATTAGCACATATTTTGTTGAGGATTTTAGCATCTAGGTTCATTAGACAAATTTGTCTGTAATTTTCCTTTCTTGTGGTATTTGTGCTTGACTTTGGTAGTAGGGTAATGTTGGCATCATAGAATGAGTTAGGCAATGATCCTACTTTTTCTTTTTTTTGGAAGAGCTTAAGCAGAATTGGTGTTATATCTTTCTGGAATGTTTGGTAGAATTCACCTGTGGAGCCATCTAGTCCTTGACACTTCTTATTTGGGAGGTTTTTGATGACTGAATCTATCTCTTTACTTAAAATTGGGCTGCTGAATACATCAATATCTTCTTTCGTCAATGTAGGCTGTTTGTGAGTTTCTAGGAATTTGTCCATTCCCTCTAAATTATCATTGTTGTTTGCATATATTTTTTCAAGTTATTCTCTTATGATACTCTTTATTTTGGTGGGGTCAGTGGTGATATACCCTTTTTCTTTCCTTATTTTGTGTATTTGCATCTGCTCTCTCTTTTTCTTTGTTAGTCTGGTTAAGGGTTTGTCAATTTTATTGATCTTCTCAAAGAACCAGCTTTTGGTTTTGTTTATTTTTCTGCTGCTTTCTTATTTTCTATTTCATTTAGTTCTGCTCTAATCTTTGTTATTTCTTTCTTTCTAATTTCTTTGTGGTTAGTTTGTTGTTGTTTTTCCAATTCCTCCAAGTATGGAGTTAGGTCTTCAATTTTAGATCTTTCTTCTTTTTTATTATATGCATGTCTGGCTTTTTATTTCCTTCTCAGTACAGCTGTGGCTGCATTCCATAGGTTTTGATATGCTGTGTTGTCATTTTATTTGATTCGAGGTAGTTACTGATTTCTTTTGAGATTTCCTCTTTGACCCAATGTTTGTCTAAGAGTGTCTTGTTTAGCTTCCATATCTTTGTGCCTAATCTGGTTCTCTGGCCCTTAATGACTTCCAGTTTCATTCCATTGTGGTCAGAGAAATTACTTTGTATAATCGGAATATTTCTGAATTCATTGACAGTTGTTCTGTGGCCTAGCATGTGGTCTGTCTTGAAGTATGATCAATGTGCACTCAATAAGAATGTATATCCCTCTATATTTGGGTGTAGCATTCTGTATATGTCTATTAGGTCCATGTCCCTTTATGTATTATTCAGATTCTTTGTTTCTTTATTGACTCTCTGTCTAGATGTTCCTTCTAATGTTGATAATCATGTATAAAAATCCCCACTACAAGTGTAGGGGCATTTATTTCTTAATTTAATTTTTCCAGTGTTTGCCTCGTGTATTTTGAGGCACCCTGATTAGGTATAAAAGTATTTATGATTGTTCTCTGTTCTTGAAAGACTACCCCATTTACTAGTATATAGTGTCCTTCATTGTCACTTACAAAGTTTTGCATTTAAAATCTATTTTGTCCAATATTAGGATAGCTAATCCTGCCCCTTTTTGGTTATTGTTTGCTTATAAAATTATTTTCCAGCCATTCACTTTCAGACTTCTTGAATACTTGGGTCTAATGTGGGTTTTTTGTAGAGAACATATAGATGGGTCATATTTCCTTATACATTCTGCCAGTCTGTATCTCTTAACTGATGAGTTTAATCAATTAACATTCAGTGTTATTACTATCAATGAATTTCTTTCATCAACCATATTTTCTTTGTATTTATGTATTAATATATTGTTTTTATTTCGCTTTTTGTCTTTTTAGTTGTTCTTACACTCTTCTCAAACTCTCTCTCTCCTGTTTTGTCCTTTCACCTATAAAACTTCCTTTATTATTCCTTGAAGTGCTGGTTTCTTATTGGCATATTCTCTTAATTTCTGTTTATCTGTGAATATTTTGAGCTCTACATCAATTTTGAATGCCAGCTTTGCTGGATAGAGAATTCTTGGCTGGAAGTTTTTTCTTTTAGTACCTTTACTATGTCATACCACTGTCTTCTTGCCTCCATGGTTTCAGATGAGAAATCAGCTCTTAATCTTTTTGTGCTTCCATTGTATGTGATGGTTGTCTTTTCTCTTGCTGCTTTGAATGTTTTCTCTTTGTCTTGAGCATTAGACATTTTGACAATTATATGTCTTCGAGTAGGCCTTTTGGGATGTATACTGTTTGGGGTGGTCTGTGCTTCCTGGACATGTACATCCATCTCCCTCAATAGGATTGAGAATTTTTCAACAATTATTAATCTCTTAATTTTCAACAATTAAGAGATTAATATCTTTAGTCTCTGCCTTCACTTCATGAAGTTGTTGTATCATATTTGTTTGGACAGCTTTGATTAGTTGCTCAATGCTCTGAATCTTTTTCTGGTTTTTAGTTTGATCATTGGAATGGTCCATGTATTCCTGTTTCTCAGAATGGTTTGTAATTTTTTGTTTTCCTCTGGTCAGCATTTTATCTAGATGGATATATCAGTTGATTATCTTCTCTCTCTGCTCTAGAGTTTTATTTAGCTGGTCATTCTGTGTGTGCATTAAGTTTTCTCTTTGACACTTTTTTCTTCTTGTATTTCCTTGCTTTTTCCTATGTTCCCTTGAAGGAAAAAGACTAGGGCCAAAGGAATCGAAAGAGGTAAGAAAGGAACAAGGATAATAGTAATATTGATAAAATTTAGAAGAGTTTTTGTATCAGACTTAAAAAAATAAATATTTAACTCATGTAGGCAGTGTCGAGTACTAGGGGAAAAGAAGTGGAGTACTCATAATGGAATGGGAAACCAAATAGAGAAAAATACATGTAGTGATTTAAAAGGCCAGAATGATGAGGAAAGATGGAAAGAGTAAAGAAAAGGCTGAAAGGAAAAAGTTAATAATAATAATAAAAGAAAACAGAATAGACAAGATAGAAATTTACACCAATGAATTTGAGGACTAATAAAAAAGGTGGAATGTATGAACCATAACAGAAAACAGAGGGTGGAAAGATGAAGGATAGAAAATGATTGCATCAGTAGACAAAATCAGTATACACAAAGAATGGAAAAATCAAGGAAGAAGGAGCACAAGAAAGAAGTAACAAGGTAGCAGCACCTACTTTTAAAAAAGGGGGGGGGCATTGAAGAAGAAAGAGGAAAGAAAAACAAAAAACAAACAAAGAAAAACCAAACAAACACATAGGCATGCAGTCAAAGAAAGCTAAGGAAGAACAGCATTTCTTCTTGGGCCCTAGTGGATCCTCTCAGCCAGCATTCATCAATCAATTACCCTGCAGCCCTCTTTCTGCAGGTTTTGAGGCAGATTTTAGTGATTAAATTATGTTAAAAATTTTTTTGAAGAAATAAGGGATCCAAAAAAGGCCTCTTCTGGACCACCTCTTCTGCCGAGGAGAACCAAAATAGGCTCGTGGAAACTTAACAAACACTTCCCAATGCCTGACCCCCTCAACGGAGCTGAGATTTTGACACTCAGCATGGAATTATAAAACTGGCTGGCTCTGCCCTTTCCTGAGCTAAGCTTTTGTGTCCCACAGCTGTTAGGTAAATCAGGCTTCCTCAGCAGATTTGCCTCTCCCCTCAGCCTGGCACTACTTCTAGTTGGCTGATTTTCTTGTATTGAAACACCCTTGAATACTAGGAGCAAAACACACTTGATCATGATGTATACTTTTTAAAATATGATTTTGGATTCAATTAGCATGTGTTTTTGCCTGTATATTCATTGGAAATATTGGTCCATTTTCATTGTTCATTTTATCTTTATCTGCCTTTGGTATTAGAGTGATTTTGGCATCAGAGAGTGGGTTTGCTAATGTTCCCTCCTGTTCTACATTTTGGAAGATTCTGAGCAAGACTGATTAAATCTTCTCTGAATGATTGGTAGGATTCTTCTGTGAAGCCATCTCTCATGGGATTTCTTAATTTTGGTAGGTTTTAGATAACTGTTTCAGTATCTTTACTTGTGATAGGCTTGCTGAGGTCTTCTCTTTCTTCCATGGATAGTGTAAATTGTTTATCTGTTTTTATTAATTTGTCCTTTTGGTATACATTGTCTAGTTTAATGTCATACAGTTACTCACAGTATCCTCTTATGATTTTTTTATTTCTGTGGGGTCAGTATTAATGTTGCCCCTCTTATTTCTGATTTAATTTCTTTGCATCTTCTCTCTTTTTTTGTCACTATAGCTTAGTATTTGCTGACTTTGCTGCTCATTTCCAAGAAACAACAATGTTTAAAGACTTTATTGCTTTTTGTTCTCCATTTCATTTATTTCTGCTTTAACCTTTGTCTCTCCTTCTGTTTGCTTTTGATTAGTTTGCTCTTCTTTCTCTAGTTCCTCTAATGTGTAATTAAGTCTTTGATTTTACCTCTTTCATTTTTTAAATTGAAGAATTGTGGCCTATAAATTTCCTTCTCAGCACTGCCCTAACTGCATTCCATAGGCTTTGATATGTTGTGGTCTCACTTTCACTCATCTCAACATATTTACCTGAATCTCTTGTAATTTTTCCTTTGGCCCACTGATTATTTTGGAGTGCATTTTAAATCACCATATATTTGTGAATTTTCCTGCTTTTCCATCTGTTATTCAATTCCAGCTTCACTCCATCATGATCAGAGAAGGTAGATTATATAATTTCATTCATTTTAAATTTAATGAAACTAGTTTTATGCCCCATGATGTGGTCTATCTTGGAGAAAAATCCATGAGCATTTGAGAAGAATGTTATTCCTGCAGATTTGGGGTGCAATCTTCAATATATACTTTTAGGTGTAGTCCATTTATCATATAATACAACCTCTCTTTTGTTCTAATTGCTCCTCTCTCCAGAGGTTCTATCCAACTATTTTCCTAAGACTTCAACTATTTCTCCCTTCAGTTTTGCCAGTGTTTGCTTCATGTATTTTGAGGTACTCAAGTTAGGTGCATAAATATTTATTGTTATTCTTTCATGGTTAATTATGCTTTTTAAAGATATAATGATCTTCATTGCCTGTTTTAATAGCATTAATTTTAAATTCTATTTTGAATCATATTAATTTAGATACTCTAGCTCTTCTTTGGTTACAATTTGCATTGAGTATCTTTTACCTGCTTTCACTTTCAGCCTATTTATGCCCTAGTGTTTAAAGTGAATATCTTATAGAAAACATATAGGTGACTCAGTCTCTGTTTATCTGTGAAGACTTTATACTCACCCTCATGTTTGAAGGACAGTTTTTCCAGATAAATAATTCTTGTCTGGCAATTTATTCATGCACTATCATAAATATATCATATTACTGCTTTTTCCAATTCATGGTTTCTGATGAGAAATCAACAAATAGTCTTTTTTTTTTTTTAGATTTATTTTATTTATTTATTTATCCATCCCCTTATTGCTTGTGCTTGCTGTGTCCATTTGCTGTGCATTTTTCTGTGTCTGCTGGTCTCCCTTTGTTGCATCATATTGCCTCACCAGCTCACTGCGCAGCACAGACCAGCTTGCCTTCACCAGGAGGCCCTAGGGTTAATTCATATATGGTAAAGAGGAGCACAACCTATTGAGGCACATTCACTTCTCAACAATTAGTCTTTTTGAGTTCCCTTTGTATGCTATAACTTGCTTTTTGTTTGCTTTCAGAATTCTCTCTTTATACCTGGTATTTGATATTCTGAATAGTCTGTGACTTGGACTAGTGTAGTTCTCTTTCGATTTATTCTTTTTGGAATCCAGTTCCCTTTATGGATATTGATTTTTATGTTTTCCATAAGGGTTGGGAAATTTACAGCCATTATTTCATGAAATATTCTTTCTGTCACTTTTCCATTCTCTTCTCCATCTGAGACACCCATAATACATATATTTGTGCATTTCACACTTTATTTCAACTCCCTGAGAACATTTTCATTTTTCTTCATTATTTTGTCTTATTTCCTATCATTTCATGTTCGAATACACTGTCCTCTACTTCACTTATTCAATTTTCCACCATTTCTATTCTGCTGTTATATAACTATAATATATTTTTAATCTTATTCATTGTGTCTTTCATTCCCAGAAATTCTGGATATATATTCAAGCCTGGATAAAATATTACCTTTCCTTAACTATTTATAATTTAAGATCAATGAATGAGTTTGGGCCATAGTCCTATTAATGGAAACTTCATAAAGAAAAAGTCCCATGAAAGAGAGAACCTGAGAGTCAACTGAACTAGGAAGTGAAAAGAGAGGTCACTGACATATGACAGGAAATCCCAAAGAAATCAAGAATTGTCAGGCAACCAAAATGATAACCTCAGGAAGAAGTAAGCTTTCAAGCCTCAGAATCTGTAAGCAAATAAATTCCTATGTTTAGCCACCCATAATGTGGTAATTCTCATACTAACTATGATATTAAGATATTTTTGGTAATGGAAAGTGGGGTATTGCTAGTACAAATATCTAAAAATGTGAAATGGCTTCAGAATTGAGAAATTTATAATGTTTGGAAGAATTATGAGGTACTTAATAGAAAAAGCCAGTATTGCTTTGCAAAGAGTGTTGATAGACATATGGAAATTAAAGGTACCTCCAATCAGGACTTACAAGAAAATTGTGAATATGTTATTGGAAACTGGAGAGAAGATGATCTTGTTATGAAGTAGCTGACAAGTTGGTGAAATAATGTCCATTGGATTGAAAGTGTGACTTATTAACAATGAACTTGGATATTTAGCCAAAGAGATTTCCCAGTTAAGTGTAGAAGTTGCTGCTTATAGTTAAATGTCAGAGGAAAAGAAAAATTTGACAAACTATTAAGCACAGAAAGCAGAAATTATTTATTTTGAATATACTCA
>JAQZBX010043164.1:7911-21866 GCA_029593785.1 Cabassous unicinctus | reverse complement strand
AAAAAAAAAAAAAAAAGATTAATTAAATAGAAAACCAAGAAACTACAGAGATTAACAGAAAGACATGGTGGGTCTTTGAAAAGCCAAATAAAAGAAAGAAAGAATTCTAGAGCAAGATTAACCAATTAAAAAAGAGAGAAAAAGGGCATAAACAAACAATATTAGACATGCAAAAGATAGTAACAAGTAAGGTCAAGATTCATTTTTTCCAGACAGATAGCCAGGTGTTACAACACCATTTGTTAAAAAACGATCCCTTTCCCACTGAATTACTAGGGCACCTTTGTCAAAAATCAATTTAACATTTTTGCGCTATAAAATTGTGTGGTGCAAAATGTAAACCATAACGTAAACTATAGACCATAGTCTATAGTTAGTAGCAATGCTTCAATATGTGTTCATTAATTGTACCAAATGTAACACATTAATGAAAGATGTTGTTAATGAAGGAAAGTGTGGGAGGGGAAGGGGAAGGTATAGGGGAAGCCCCTATATTTTCGATGTAACATTTATGTAATCTAAAGCTTCTTTAAAAATAAATAAATTAAAAACAAACAAACAAACAACAAAAACATATTGGTGTGGAGGTCTATTTCTGGACAGAACAGAATCCAGAAATGTTAATACCACGGTGCCTTGAGAACTGTGAGATTTTTGCTCTCTCCTGATGTATCATCCATGTTCTCGCATACCCTTCTTACTAGGTTCATTAAGGATGCACTGTCTCATTCAAATTGATTTGCATCTATGAATCTAGGATTCCAAAGGAAAAAGAAAATCAGGAGTAGAAAACTTTCACTCCAGAATTTTCAAAAAGAACTCAAAAGAGCATCATGTAATCATTGCCCAAAGTTCACGGCCCATGGCCACACACCACCATCCCACAGGACCGGCACTGTCATGTGAGTGAGAATGTATCCTGAGAACAAGAAGCATGTCCCAATTTAATCTAGTGAAAAAGAAAAGAAAGGGGGAAAAAAAGGAAAATAAAAGCTACTGAAAAATAAAAGCATCTACCCAATGTTGAAAGACCTTACTAATGTAGTGCTAGCTTCTTCAGGAACACTTCCCCCTCCTTTTATTCCCAGGTGCAAAACTTCTTTAACCACTTGCCCCATGGCCAAGCCCTGGTCTTTCTTCACGGAGCCTTTGCTTATACTTATTCCCCATGTGGAAAGCTCTTCTTTGACCCTTCTGCCCATCTAAGCTCTGCTCGTCTTCAAAGTCCAGCCTGGGCTCCCCCGGCTCCTGGATGCCTCTCCAGCGAGCATGTCTTCATAAGAATACGAGAGGTGCAAACGAGGAAACATGCTTAGATACCAAAACTCTGTGGAATGGAGGAATACCTTTAGGTTTAGAACTCCTTAGTGTCCTTCCTCTGTCTTCCAGTTTATCGGCTGTCCTCCCGCCAGCTGTCTTTGGGATCCCTTTCTCCCCAGCTGCTTCTGGACTGCAATCTGGCTGTAACTTCTGTGCCTTTACATTCAGCCTTGCGACATTCACCATCTTCAAGGAACGGCACATGGTATTCATCTTCTGCCTCACTGGCGTACGAGGGACACCCCCTACCAAAATGACATGATGAGAAGAAAGGTTACGTGGAGTCAGGAACTGCTTTGATTTAATCACTGTGAAAGAATGCTGAAATGAAGGATAGCCCTACAAAATGACCCAAATTAGGTAGTTCTTGCTTCTCTTTCTACTCACAACACAGGGTAGAAAAAGAGCACTTCTTGTAACTGAAGTTTCAGAACTAAACATTTCAATGTAACTAGATGATTTTTATATTAGACAAATTCAAAACACACTCATTTTGGTGTTACCCAATAGTCACAGGGTTGAAATGAAAATCTTCTGAAAGACAATTTAGCAATCTGCATCAAGAGCCAGATTTTCAGACTCTTTGACACAGCTACTTGTCCCTGGAAACTTACTCTAAGAAAACCACTCAAAAAAAAAAAAAAAAAAAAAAAAAAAATTACACGTGTGATGTATACTGTAGTGTTATTTACAATGACAAAAAAATTTAACACATTCTAAATGTTCAACAATGTGAGGATTTTGTAAATCTTGTTAAGCAGTGAGGTGGAATAATAACTAAAAAGGCAAGGTAGCAGATGGAAATATTTATAAGCAGAATACAAAGATGTATTTAAATTTCTATTATAACTAAAAATAAAAAAAAATGGTTTATTCATTAGGATAATAGCATTGGGGGTGATTTATCACCACTATACTAATGTAATTATTTTCAAACTTGAAATATAGCAATTTATCCTTCTTTTACTCAGTCTCCATTTCAACCTCATTTCAGGGAATATATATCTTTAAAATATATAGTTTCAAAAAACAGCCTTCCAATGTGCATACGTTTCTTTTTGCTATCTTCCTGAGTAGCCGCAGCAGATTCTTCACGGGATTTTTGCTGGTAGAACTCGGAGAGGCAACGTGTGATTTCACTTTCAGTTTTAGAAGATTCTTCCTTATTAGTTGAAGCAGCCTGTAGTAACCTGTGAATAAGTCCAGATGTCTAATATAAGGCAAAAATTCTGATTTACTCAATTTTCCATATGGAAAAATCCAGAGTACAAAATGATCTAATTCAGTTTAATAAATAGGGCAGTAAATTCTGAATAGTTCTTTTGCACTGTACTAAATTAATTTGGGATTGCTGAGAAGGGGAGGAAATGGGAAAGAGATGATTAGTTATTAAATGCTTTACTACCTAGAGTTAAAAATCAGTTTCTAAGGAAATTATGAAAATGGCACAACTTTCAAAATGTATTATCTGTGTTTTCGTAATCTTCCATTATCTGACATCATGATTTAAAAGTAAGAAAAATAATTGTGACATTAGATGAACAATATCACAGGTCAAAATATCTGCTGGGGCTATCGGCTTCCTACATGCAGCATGCTGGTTCTTCCTTAACAATGGGGAGAATTTCTCTCTCTCTCTTTTTTTTTTTTTGCTGTTAATTTTCAAAGGTACTACTATTCCTACACTTGTGTGTATCTTATTTATAGAGCTATAAATATGTAACAAAACCAACATAAATTGCTATTTTATACGCTGTTGTAAAATCTGATGTAAATTTTTTGATGTAAATTTTGCACATACAATATGCATCCTTTTGCAATTGTTTTTACTCCACATTATTTTTCAGTCTTCAATATGCATAAATATAAATAGCTCTAGCTTATTCATTTTAACTGATTTATATATAATATTCTTTTGCATGACTGTAATATAGTTTATCCATTTCCCTTCTGAGGGTCAGCTGGTTCTTTCTACTTTTTCACTATTAACAAGTGGCAATGAATATTCAAGTACAGATATTGATGTACAGATCTCCTTGTGTCTCTGCAAGAATTTTAGTATAGACACCTATAGGTGGAATTGCTGGATGTCAGAGCATGTGAATTTTCTGCTTTAATCAGGAACTTACAAGTTCTCTCTAAAATGGTTGTAACCATTTACACTTCCACCATCTAAAGTGTTCTCATTTCCCTACATGCTATTACCAGATATACTAATTTTTTAACTAATTAATACAAGGTACAACTTTACTGGTTTTTTTTTTATGGTGGTTTTAATGTCCACTTGACCGAGCTAAGTATCTTTTCAAATTTTATTGACTTGTTAAATTTCCTTTGCTTGTTTGCATTCCTTGCCTGTTTTTCAGTTAGACTGCTTGTCTCTTTCTCATTGAATTTTAGAAGTTCTATATTAACTTGGATACTAATCCTTTTTTGTTACATGAATTATAGCTATCCAAATCTATCATACAGAAATGATTAATCATACAGAAATTTAAAAAAATTGCGTTATAGTCAAATCTATCAATCTTTTCCTTTATAGTCTGAACTTTTTTATGTCTTGTTCAAGAAATCCATCCCTAGCCTAAAATTCTCCTGTTTTTTTCTTCTAACAACTTTAAAGTTTTGCTTTTGACATTTGTTTTTTAATCTATTAGAAATTTATTATAGTGTATGCTTGTGAGGCAGAAATCTAATTTTTATTTTTTTTTCATGTGGATAACTAGTTGTCCCATGACCATTTATTGAATAGTCTATTCTTTACCTGCTGATTTACAATGCTGCCAAACTCCCATACATGTGTAGGTACCTCCTGGGTGCTCTATTCTGTTCCATTGGTCTATCTGTCCATCCTTGCATCAATACCACACTGCTTATTTACTTAGTTTGATGATAAATCTTGATATCTCATATGAGGAAGTGAATTTGTCTTGTTCTTGGCCCCTTTATTCTTATCTTTTGCTACATTTATTCCTAGGTACCTTAACAATTTTTGTTGATGATATAAATTAGATTTTTTGTGTAAAGTGTAAATTATATTTTCTAATTGTTTGCTATTGGCATATAGGAATACTATTGACTTTTTACATTGATTTTTGTATCCAAGAACATTGCTGAAGTCTCTTAGTTTAATCATTTGTCTGTAGAATCTTTCGGTTTTTACCATCTTCCAATACTTCAATACTGATACCTCATTATTTTTTCTTGTCCTTAAGTAGGATCTCTATGTTTTATAAAAGCAATAATAGCTGGCAATCTTGGCTCAATCCTAACACTGAATGCTACTCAAGTTTCACTTTTAATTATGTTTGATAAATTTAAAAAAAAAAGTGCCATTATGTGTACACTGAAAAATACAAAACACAGAGAATTTAAAAACCTCGATAAATGAAGACATGCACATGTTCATGGACAGAAGACTCAATATTGTTAAGATGTCAATTCTTCCCAAATATATCTATAGATTCAATATACTCCCAGAAAAAATCCCCAGCAGACTTTTTTGTGGAAATCCACTAACTGACTATAAAATTTATATGGAAATGCAAAGGACCTAGAATAGCCAAAGCAATTCTAAAAAAAGAAAGGAAGGAAAGAAGGAAGGAAGGGGAAGGAAGGAAAGGAGGGACAGAGAGAGGGAGGGAGGGAGGGAGGGAGGGAGAGAGAGAGGAAGGAAGGAAGGAAGGAAGGAGAACTTACACTACCTAATTCCAAGACTTACTACAAAGCTACAAAACTTAAGACAATGTGGCATTGGCATAATGCAGTACTAAAGACAATGAGCACTCTATTCTGTCCAGAAAAAGACCCATACATCGATGGTCAATTGATTTTCTACAAAGGTGCACAGTAATTCAATGGGAAAAGGATTGTCTTTTTACTTTTTTTATTTTTTAAAAAGGATTGTCTTAGATAGTACTGGAACAACTGGATATCTGTAAAGAAGAAAATAAGCTTCAATCTTATCTCTTAATAATACTTTGAATTTTTGCTATATCCCTTTTTTTTCTAGTATTGTTTGTCTCTTTTCTTAAAATTACTCAGTCTTGATATAGATATCTCTGTTTTATTTGGCCTTTCAAAGAATTATCTTTTGTTTCTGTTGATCTTTCCTGTTTCTTTGTTTTCTATTTAATTCATTTCTGTTCTTATCTTTATTATTACCTTCTTTCTTTATTTTGGGAGTTTATTTTCTTGTTCTAATTCTTGTGTTGGAGCACTAGCTAATTGGTTTTTGATTTTTCTTCTTTACAAAAATAATCATTTAAGTCTATAAATTTTCCTTTAAGTATAAATTTAGCTACATTATACAAGTTTATTATTTTCTATTTTTATTGCTACTTAGTTCTAAATATTTTCTGACATCCATAATATAAGGGAGTGCTCTGTTCGGCAATTAGTTTTTAATATTATTAGACTATACTCGAAAGAATGTGGTCTATAAAGGAAAAAACAAACAAAACAAAATAAAGCAAAACAAGACATGCAGATAACTAAGAGTCAATTTACATAATTAATGCCCAGAGAAACATAAGAGTTTTACCAGAATGACTCCATTAAATTTGAACTCGCACCACTGAGGTTAGAGAAAGGAAACCATCTCTCCACCACTGCTGCCCTCCAGGGAACTGCACGGCCAAGCTCCTGCTGGGCCCACTCAGGAACAGGAGGAGCTAAAGGTGCAAAGGAACAGACACAGGAGATGAGAGGCGTCAGGACCAAATCCGAGAATTCCAAGCACCCACTCTGCCTGGACGGATTGCATCCCTCCAAGGGACATGCACTGTGAACAACACTCGCTCATCTCTAGCAAACCCAGGTTGCCCAGAAAAAAGGCTACTCTAAAACTGTACAAATGTAATTTAAAGTCTTTTTGCCCTTATTACTGGCAACAAATTCCCTCTTCTTATTTCTGAAATGTTCCTCTAAATAGGTTATAAAAATGTTTTTTCTTCTTAGAAATTATCCCTTAAAAATGACTTTAGTACAAAAATAAATAAGATAGTAATAGAAAAAAAGCAGCATAAAACTACAGAATTTAAAGAAACTGATGCATCAAGTAGGTAAATTTGAAATAGTAAGCTTTGGTTCTGTGTCGGGGAGGGTCAGGGTGGGTTTTCTTAGAATAACGTGATGGAGGTTGATGGCAGCAGGAGGACACTGACAGGAACTTCAGTAAGCTCTGTAATTCTGAGAGGCCCATCCAAGACATAAAACACCAGACAAATATGATAAATATAGAAAGTCTTGGAGTAAAAATCCAAATACTTAAAATGTAGTCAAATTCATATTGAGACTATCAAGTTCCAGGCCCTTTTTCAATGGAAGTATACAGAGATAAATAAAACACATAGCCAACTCTGAAGGGAGCTCTGGGTGTAGCAAGAGTCAGATATGACAGTGACCTTGTAGCAGCAGGTACAAATGTTAGCGTGCACCAACTCTGCCTGTGTGGACAGGGACGGTGTTGTGGAGAAAGCAGGCAGCGTTTGGGCCAGATGCTGATGCGTACATGGGAATGCACCTGGATGGAGTGGGGTTGGGTGGAGATGGACAACAAAGTCAGTGTGCTGATTTACACTCTGAAAAAAACTGGGGCTACACTAGAGGCATACTAGTAAAATATTCCAGCTTCTCTTTTACCAAATTCCAAAATACACATTCTCTGACCTGCTTCTCAGACTATAAATAATTAAGGTATAGTCTGTTCTATCACAATACAAATAGCTCACACACCCTTGGTAAATAAGGCAATGGCACAAATAAAGTCATGTTGGCTGCTGTGTGATGACTGCTAATGGGCTAATACTTTATACCACCAAGTGGCGGTGGCTGAATTCAAAGTCTGCGAACACAGCTGAGTGCAGCCAGCAAGAGAAGCACCAGAATGTACCAGAAGCCCTGTCGTCCCAGCTCGTCTACTTAGCTGTGTGCGCACATGCTTTTCCTTAGGAAGCTCTCCCGTCATTGCCATTCACCCTTGTCTCCACAATACAGAAACCTCAACCCTTCCATCGAGCCTTCATCATCTTTCTTTTCAAAAGACAAAATGTATTTATTTATGAAGTTTACTTATTATGACGTTAACATGTCTTTTGAACTGAACTAGAGTTCTTGTTAGGATTGCTATTCACTTTTGTTACTACAAAAGGTTTTGAGAACACTGTCCCAACTCTATTTTTCTCAAAGTTTATTATTTTTAGTGTAAGATTTTGTAGAATGTTATTAAAAAAAACCAAACACCTTGCATCATGTTATAGGACAAGTGCCTGTAATTGCATTTGTGATAGCACATCCAAAAATTCAGACAAGGACAATAAGTACTGTATAATTTCTAATATACTATATAATTTCCTTATTATATCGTCTTGTCTCTCCTGACTAGATAAGCTTCATAAGAGTATTCCCTACATCTAGAACAGGGCCTGACACATAGCATATATCAAGCACTTGGTAAAATTGTTGAAAAAAAAAATGAGTGAATGGAAGAAATATCAAACTGATTTATTTAAATACACCTAGCATAAATAGAAGGTTTGTATCATATTAGTAACGGTGCAATGAATTGCAAGGTAGATAGAATCATTAGTTTTACATGCAGCCTTTATTAGACATCAAAGAAAACCAAAACATAACAGGTTTTACCTTATACCTTTGATTTCAAACTGGTTTCAGAGACTTAGACCTCCTCAGAAGTGCTTTGGGATTTCTACAAATAATGATTTAAACTGCCTGATCCTGAATGACATTACAACGACAGATACAGGCCATTATATATCTTGCCATAACCTACAGAACTGAGTGGGAGAGAGTGTAAACTACAATGTAAACTATAATCCATGCCTAGTGGCAATGCTCCAAAATGTGTTTATCAATTGCAATGAATGTACCACACTAATGAAAGATGTTGCTAATGTGGGAAAATGTGGGAGGTGTGGGGAGCAGGGCATATGGGAATCCCCTATATAGTCTCTGTAACATTTATGTAATCTAAGTATCTTTTAAAAAGTAAAAAGATGAAAATAAAAATAAAATAAACTGCCTGAAGTATGACAGCTTGCTTTTATCTGTTTTATAAAGTATTGGGGTCCTATTAAGTGCATGGTGAAAAAAATATTCTGATGCTGGAAAAGACTGTAAACCACTGCCCTAGACTATGGTAGTCACTGGTTCAGAAGCTTACCAGAAGTAGCAGGATCTTCAAATGAATTATGGATCTGATTCAATATACCATTCGTAACACCAGAGAAAAGGGAAGGTGTAACCTGGGGGCTCTCTGCTTCAACACTTTGAATAAAATGTCTTGGAAATTCAGCCTCTTCGGTGCGGAACACAGTGAGAATTGTAGCGTTGGCAGAAAGGGGGGAAATAATTCCAGTGATGGGGGGCCAGCCGTCACCAGGGTCCACATTGACAACCTATAGAAGAAGATCTAATTAATTGAGAATATGTCAGTAGGCCTAAAGCAGAATGTAGCTTAGCAAAACACAGACTGATGGTTTTCCCAATGATTATTATTAAAAAAAGGGAAAATGGTGGAAGATGAACTTGACAGTTATTAACAGCTAGAAGAGAACTTACTAATCACCGGGTTCTAATCCTTCAATTTACAAATGAGAAAATACCTAAGGTACTTAGGTGTTATGTGCTTTTTATAACTCAGTGACTCTTCACAACCACTCTGATGTAAAAGATTATTGTTAATGGATGAAAGTAAATAAATAAATCTTTAAAAAAAATAAAAACTACTAAGGGGGGGCTAAAAATGGATTAAAGTAAATAAATAAATCTTAAAAAAAAAAAGAAAAAAAAAAAAAGATTATTGTCCCCATTTTATAGAGGAAGAATGAGTAATCTGGTTAAGATACCTAGTTAGTAATGGGCAGATGCCAAGTGTGTCTGTCTTCAAAACCTATGCCCTTACCCAGAAGCAATACTGCCTCTAAAGTGATTTTCCCTGGGGCAGACAGTTTGCGTCAGAGCGGGACCCTAACCCAGATCTCCTGACTGCCAACCCAATGCTCTTTTCATCATAGTACACAACTCTTAGAACAACATCTGTTTGGATGACTATCCAATTTTTCTCTAGAATGTTTCACAACAGGACCCACTGTAGACTTCTGACATTACGAAGTAAGAGATAAACTTAGGTAAGGAATTTACTAGTAGCTTAAAAAAAAAAAAATCAACTTTTAATCAAATCTGGGTATATACGTGCTCCTTTCCAAACTATATTACCAAATTTGCCTAAGTATTAGACACTATTATACAACACAGCAGCTTTTACTTAAATGAAATATATTTAGTACAAAAGTAATAAATACATAGTAGACCATTTAAAAAATAACAAAGAAATCACCCATTACCTCACCACCCTAATACAATCATTCCATTTGGCCCATTGCCTCTTTTCCTGTGTGAATGTAATTGAACATAATTGGATTGAGAGTACATGTAAATTTATACACCATTTCTTCACTAATAAGCCTTTTTGTCACAATGCTACAACATTGATAACATTATTTGCAAAAACATCAGTTTCAGTGAGATTATATTATGCTTAGCATTTTGTAAACATACTTATTTCACTTTACCGGTGTGTAAGGAGACAAGAATAGCTTACCATATGGGGGCTACCTACCAGATGTAACTCTTCAGCAGTCAGCCTGTTTACAAGCTGCTGAAATAACATCCTCTGAGTTGATTTATCATCCTCTGGACTCTGTAGCATCCAGCTGTCAGTGCCCAAAGTGCTGCTCAGTGGGAGAGCCCACTGGGTCACCGTGCCTTTTAGAAAAATTCTGACTGGTTTCTGAAAATGTCTCTGATGCATGGCCAAGGGCTCGAGGGTGACTGTCCATGTTTCTTGAATCTCTTTGCCTGTTAGAGATAAAGAATGTTGAAGCTGTAACTTAAGAAACAGTTACTAAAGACAGATTTAAACAGTAAGAAAAAATTAGGTTGTCAGTAGAGGTACTAGTACTAATACTTATTCATATCTCAACCCTTATTCTACTGTCAGCAGGAGATCATTGCAAGTTCGTTTGGTTTTATAGGAAAAGCTATATACAAACAGAATTACAAGGGCACAACTTGATGTCAGTACTCCTCAGTAATTATGACTTTGAAGTAAGTATCTGTGTAATACTTATTTGTATAAAAAAGAAGACACTGCTTCCTAAATCTTATCTTACGAAGATGTTAAGTTCTAAAGACAGTGCGTATGACAAAATTCTTAAACAAAATTACTCTTGAAAATTCCTTAAACTGCACCCTAATATTAGGTTCATGCAAAATTGCAGTTCTGCATTGTTGAAATTTGCCGTTTTCTATTGGAATACATTCTTAAATAAATGTGGTTATGTTATACATCTTTAAAAAAAAAAAAAAAAAAGATTTATTTTACTTTTACCCATTTTTACTCACCCCCCACCCCGTTTTTGCTGTTTTTGTGTCCATTCGCTGGGCAATTCTCTGTGTCTGTGTCCTGCCCTCTCTTCTCATGCTTCTCCTCCTAACTTCACTGGGATTCGATCCTGGGAAATTCCGATGTGGGAGAGAGACATCCTACCACCTGCGCCACATCAGTTCCTGGTTTTTCGGTGCATCTTGTCTTGGCTCTCCCTTATGTCACTCTCCTGTTAGGTCATCATCTTGGTGCATGGCTCGGCGGGGCCTAGCGGCCTGCGCGCCTTCTATATTTTTCTTTATTTTTACCGGGAGGTCCCAGGGATCAAACCCAGGTCATTCCATATAGGAGACGGATGCCCAACCATTTGAGCCACATCCACTCCCCTATATGTCATTTTAATGTGCATTTCTTGCTTTATGTTTTTTTGCTAATGACTTATTACTTGCTGTTTATTTTATATTTATTTTAGACTGTGGAAATGTTAGATAAAAAGCAAATTCAAGCGATTTTCTTATTTGAGTTCAAAATGGGTCGTAAAGCAGCGGAGACAACTCGCAACATCAACAACACATTTGGCCAGGAACCGCTAACAAACGTACAGTGCAGTGATGGTTCAAGAAGTTTTGCAAAGGAGATGAGAGCCTTGAAGATGAGGAGCATAGTGGCCAGACATGGGAAGTTGACAACAACCAACTGAGAGCAATCATTGAAGCTGATCCTTTTTTTTTTTTAGATTTATTTATTTCTGTTCTTGCCCCCTCGTTGTTTTGCGCTCGCTCCCTGCTCTCTGTGTGTTCTTCTCTGTCTGCTTGTCTTCTTTTTAAGTGGCACCGGGAACCGATCCTGGGACCTTCCGGAATGGAGAGAGGCGCTCAATCTCTTGTGCCACCTCAGCTCCCTGTTCTGTTGCGTCTCTTATTGTCTCTCTTCTGTGTCTCCTTTTGTTGCGCCATCTTGCTGCACCAGCTCTCCGCATGGGCCAGCTTGCTTTTCACCAGGAGGCCCCGGGAATAGAACCCTGGACCTCCTATATGGTAGATGGGAGCCCAATTGCTTTGAGCCATATCCGCTTCCCAAAGCTGATCCTCTTACAACTACATGAGAAGTTGCCAAAGACCTCACCGTTAAACATCCAATGGTCGTTTAGCATTTGAAGAAAATTGGAAAGGTGAAAAAGCTCCATAAGTGGGTGCCTCGTGAGCTTACCGAAAATCAAAAAAATTGTTGTTTTGAAGTGTCATTTTCTCTTATTCTGTGCAAGAACAATGAACCATTTCTCAAGAGGATTATGACGTGTGACAAAAAGCAGATTTTATACAACAACCAGAAACGACCAGCTCAGTGGCTGGACTTAGAAGCAGCTCCAAAGCACTTCCCAAAGCCAAACTTGCACCAAAAAAAAGTCATGGTCACTGTTTGGTCGTCTGCTGCCTGTCTGATCCACTACAGCTTTCTGAATCCCAGCGAAACCATTACATCTGAGAAGTATGCTCAGCAAATCGATGAGATGCACCAAAAACCACAATGCCTGCAGCTGGCATTGGTCAACAGAAAGGGCCCAATTCTCCACGACAACACCCAACTGCACGTTGCACAATCAACGCTTCAAAAGTTGAATGAAGTGGGCTACGAAGTTTTGCCTCATCTGCCATATTCACCTGACTTTTCGCCAACCGACTACCACTTCTTCAAGCATCTCGACAACTTTTTGCAGAGAAAATGCTTCCACAACCAGCAGGATGCAGAAAATGCTTTCCAAGAGTTCATTGAATCCCGAAGCACGGATTTTTAGGCTACAGGAATAAACAAACTTATTTCTCATTGACAAAAATGTGTTGATTGTAATGGTTCCTATTTTGATTAATAAAGATGTGCTTGAGCTGTTATAATGATTTAAAATTCACGGTCCAAAACCACAATTACTTTTCCACCCACCTAATACATAACAGTTTTATGTATATATCTCTATGCAGTATTATTTCTGTATGAATACATAATGTATTCAGAAATGAGGTTAATCATATAGTAAACACGGTGAAGCAAATTCATGAAAATTCCAACATGCTAGCTCTTCCTCTTAACTAGCACCACTTTTGGCTTCTGTAGGATAATTTATTTCTTTTCTTAGTCTATCACTGTTTCTCTAAGACCTTCAATTTATCAATCTCTTCTCTGAGGAAAGCAGTAAAATCTTACAACCCATTTTCTTGGACACCCAAACATGTTGCCCTTCTTTGCAAATAGTTGGAGAACTCTTTTTTAAAAAGTATTCACATGTTCTTTTAATACAGGGGCTGGCAGTTGTATGCCAATGTTTACTCCTTTTTTGTGGTACCTCTGATTTTCCTTTAACACCATTTAATTCCTTCAATTACAAGCATTAGTTGAGTGCCTGGGCTGCTGGAAATTCTAAAGAATTTTAAAGCATGGACCTATCCTGAAGAAAAGGAATGTAACTGAGTCCAAACAACACACACACACACACACAAAATCTGCTTACCTTCAACAGGGAGCGATAATGTTCCTTCTGTCCGTGGAAATGATGCTTCATATTCACGAGAATTGTAGAACAGACAGTTTAAAGTAGAATCAATTGGCAAAGTTGAAATCCACGGGGAGAGGTGAGGTTCACTTGATAGCTGTCTGCCACCACCAGAGAGTGTTTTCCCAGCTTTCATAAAACTCTGGCTGAAAGTTTCAGATGGCAAGATAGTACCTCCTACACGGTGGAGCAGTTCACATACTGTCCAGTACCCAAGGTGGTCTGGGGAGTCCCAAAGCTAAAAGAAAAATTACAAAGAGCCAAAATCTATCACAATCAGCCTATTTGTTGAACCAAACACAAATAATGGCCAACATCCAGTTATAGTACAGCCCAAGAATATGATTACTACATAATATGCCTTCCAGAAAGCATCCATTTAGTGAAAATAATACTTCTTCTAGATCCTGTCTTCCAAGATCTTAAAGTTGGGAGAAGGGAGGAGGAAGAGTAAGGCACAGCAATAAACTGAAATATAAAGGCAATATAAAATGACAAGGAACAGAAATGATGCAAATCACTGGGAATAAATCATAAAATGTTCAAGTCAAAAGGAATGCTATCTGAATCTGGAGGACATTATGCTGAGTGAAGCAAGCCAGACACAAAAGGACAAATACTGTATGAATGCATTACTATGAAATAAATATATTGTGTAACATATTGTTTGATCCACACACA